>BMAO01025333.1:0-109887 GCA_019973975.1 Trichonephila clavata
TTGCTTGGTAACTAAACGCCGGAAATTTCGCGTCAGACTGACCATCTGACCGGAACATCTGCTCATGCACTTCAGCGCCAAGGTCACGAAAACTGAGTGTGGCATAGTAAGCTTTGGCTCACATGGACCAAGTAATAACATGGTTTAAATACTCCGAATAAAACAGCACTTTAAAAACAAAAGCCTATCTAACGCTACACATTAGATCTAAATTACTTAATATTACATTTGTAAGAAAAAAATTAGACTGAAAAAAAGAGTTTTCATTAGTAATCATTTTTAAAAGTTAATCACTAGTAAAAAATAATTTTCTTTTATTTTCTAAATTATTGATCTTAATTTGTATACATTTATTGCTCCCTTTTTGTAGTTAATATGACAGATACTATTTTTATTTACATTTTTAAGTGTTATTTTAGTGTAATTTTAAGTGTAAATTTAGACCTTAACGTTTTAAAAATCTTTTATCGATATACGAGTAAATATAAGGTATTTTTAATGGATTTTCTATAAAATTGCCAAGAGATTATTGACCTGTTATTTTTGTTTTATTTTCATCTTTAGGTAATAAAGCTAATGCAAAAACAGAAATGCAGGTCTTTCTAGTCTGTCTACAGGAATAAATAAATAAAAAATGCACTACTTTTAAAGCGATTCAAAAGTACGTAAAAAAATTCAACAGGATGACACAGGTCGAAGGTTTAGTGGATATTAATGCAACGTAATTTTAAAAAATAGTTAAGAACACGAGAAAAGAATATGAAACCTCAAAAAACCATATTGAAAGCTCAAATCTTGGATTGAATTTAGCCAGCCATCACAATGTTTCAAAACGACTGACAGCGACTGGCAAAAACTTAATATTGCAGACACTTTTTTGTACACATTTTGTCAACAGTAAACTCGCGACCTGGACTCGAAGGGGGTTGTTACATAGAGAAAAAAGAAACTACGCAATTGATTTAGAGTTGAACATAAATCGAAATATGTAATATGTAAAAATGAAATATATTCTTTGAAATTATTTTTAATATATCTATTGACGTTGGATTTCATTTTCTATCATACTATTATCATCTCTGCTTTGATTAAATAACTTATTTGATTCTAATTTTTCTTGCTGTGTATTTTAATTGTTTGGTATAATAAGTTTTGTTGCTTAAGTTAACATCCTTTTATGTAATAAATCTCGATGTGAGAATAGCTTAGTTGACTGTTCGAATTCCAGTTTGATATGCGTTTTGGACATGTAATCGAAAGTGCAGTTTCTATTATTGATGGATTTAATTAGATTTAGATTGCAAAGATTTTTGAAGTGAAAACTTCTTCAGCGGCATTGGGCACTTTTTGGTAGGGGAAAATCTTATGGGTTCGCTTCACCGACATGCTTTGACTAGCGCATGCGCAGTGTGCTTTTCGCCGTAGACACTTTTTGGATGGGTGAAATCTCGTGCGTTCGCGTCACCGACATGCTTATAGCATTTTTTCTGTAGCTATACAGCTGGCTTATAGTGCTGTGTATATCTAAAAGTGAAATTGAATGGATTGAGTGAAAAGTTCAATGTGTATATACTGTGCATTGTTAAAATAGTGTTTTTGTTTGATTATTATTTGAATCGTTTAATTGAAGAATCATTGTACAGTATAGTAGTGAGTACTAAATAAATATACTAATATTTGTAAGATAAAAAATAAATAACAGAAAATTATTTTATATAAATACTCGCATTTATTTTGGCGTTTGAAAATTTTATATTATTTAAAATTATTTTAAATCGTCGTATTTATTCTGACCTTTGAAAATTTTGTATTATTTATTCTTTAATATTTAACCTCTGCAATGCATCACGCAATCCGGATTAGTATTTCACAGTGGCTTAGACGGTTTCTTACTACCATGATAAAACAGACATCTAGTTGTTCAATCATAATTTTATCGTGGATTTTGAAATTAAAATTTTATAAAATCTACTATTCATTCAAGATAAATGTGTTGAAGTTTAAAATATGGTTAAAAATGCAAAATTATAATTTATTACCTTATATCATTAAAATCTTTAGTTAGAAATAAGGAAAACAGCCCCGACTTTAATTTCATTAAATATTTTATTTTATTTAAAAATTTAATATTTCGAAATCATTATTTATTAATTTAAATGTCAAAAATAAAATATACGCTCTTCTATTTTTTGCAAAATGATTATCTATACTTTTTTATCATTCGATTTTATTATTAGAAATTTACGAAAAAATATTGTCAGTGAATTAGGGATATTTTAAATATCTTTTTAGCGTGTTTTTCACGTAGTTTAAAAAAAGCGCTATCAGGACGCAAATTTCGTCTTCGTTCCATATTTTATCGTACCTTTTTCTCAGCTAATAATTAACCGATTGACCTCGTGTTTTCGGCATTTGGTCGCATTTGTGCCCTAGATGAACCAAATCATATTTAAAATTTAAAAAAAATTAAATTTTTTTAAAAAATTTAATTTTTTTTAAGTATAGTACACACACTACTTTTTGTTAATAAAAAGTTCATTAGTTGCATTATTGTAAAATACAACATGTGAAAAACGCGCTGAAATTACTTGGCCATGCCAATGATTGATATCTTGTTTTCATATTTGCTTAGATCCTTAACATTTCCCCCTAATTTCTGCTTTGGCAATGACTATTCACAAATCACAGGGAGGTACTTATGATGCTATTGTCTACGAATACGAACGCAAACATCCTAGAGAATTAGTTTACGTAGCTTTAACAAGAGTAACGAGGATGCAAGGTTTATTTTTGGTTACTCAAGAAAATATTAGCAGCTGCTGGAAATTTTGGATTGGTAGAACCTCTAAATGCTTCAGAAACAGATAAACATCATAAAATATCAACAAGTCATTGAGAGGATCTAACGTTAGAATTGAAAATGTTACAAAACAATACACTACAAATGGTCACCAAAACTTTTCTAGAATTCATCTCCAACAAGAAAGGATTATCGATATTTTCATTTAATTGTCAAAGTTTGTATACGCATGGAGCTGACTTAAAAAATGATGTTATCGTAAAAAAATCTTCTGCTATTGTCGGAAATTCGTATGAAAAACGAAGAACCACTTGATATTCCGAATTTCAACTTTATTGTAAGTTATAAAAGACCCGAAGTTCTAGCAGCAGGCACTATTTATCACAATACTCAAGATACGTCACACTTCGTTTCTTCACATATGGACATACATATTAAATCCACTAGAAGTATTGGTGTTAATGTGTTTCTGATATAGGCGAAATATATTCGCTGTCCGTTGCGATTCCGAGAATGGGCAATACATATTAATGGTTGCCGTTTATATTCCTTCTGGAAAATCTATGAGACAGATACAACGATTTTTATTCGAAAATTTGATGATTTATACAAAAAGAGGTTCTGAAATACTCGATAAAAAATTTGGTGAAAAATATGACCTCTACCTCTAATATGAACTCTATATGAACTCTACCTCTAATTGAATTTCTAAATGAAACATTAAATTTAAATATGCCCAATGATCGAAAACTCAGTTTTACAAAATATAAAACGACGATCGATGTGGTTTTTACGCGATACTTAGATAAATTTGAATAAAACATTTCCCTTTCTTACTTTAGTTACCGTACGCCTATTGCATCTTTTTTAGAAAAAAAATGAAATAATTGAAAAAAACAAAAAGTCTAAGTATTGTTGAAATTAATGATGCAAACAATTAAAATAATTTTAAAAATCAAGTACATTGAAATTTAAGTAAATACAAATACTATCCATAAATAATGATTGTATATTAATTGTTATTTCAATTGAATTGTATTTATATTTTGTCATAATCTTGTACAGCCCGTAATATATTTGAAAAAAAAATCATATAAACATGCATTTAGTTGTTGCTTGGAGTGTTAATAGATGTGAAAACCAGATTGATGTTGATAATTTTAATTCAAACATTATGAAATTTCAAATTTTTATTCTAAAAGTTCAAAGTTTTCGCTTCTATCGGCAGTCTCTTTAACTGCCAATTTTTTTTCTCAATGTTCTTATGTGTAAATATGTGTTCTTGTTCGATGCGTCCTAGTTTTAATGAAAAAGTTTAGTTTATTCCGAATGGATTATTTTTTTAGCACCCTATTTCGAGCAATGAACCACCGAAACAAAAAGGACAAATTGGTCAGTGTTGGAGCGGTGCACAGCCGGAAATAAAAACTACAGTGTCGTCTTTCTCGCATGAACGCAGTTGGAAAATATTTTTTTTCAGGAACACTAAAAAGAACATGTATTTTGACAGTCAATTTTTTTTCGAAGAAGGAAACTTCATATGTTCCCAAAAAAAAGCACACACAGTTACTGTTATTCTTTTAAAGGAAGAAATATTTTTATTTAACTTAAACAAGGCCTTCAGATTGGTATTTGTAACATTGCAGACCCAGGACATTCCCCAGGAGCGGGTATCACTTTTTAGTGCGACACCGTATAGGTAGATACAAATTGCCGCGATGTAATTTTGACACCCAATTTCCTCCACAGAGGAAGGAATCTGATCTGATGATGCAGAATTTTGCAAGGAATTTTTTTTCCAGACAGCGCTCTAGTCAAAGAGACTTTCTAGGGATCTGTAACATGCCGCCTAATCATACGACAATGACACTATCGATTTTCTAAATCATGAAAATGCACCGACTTGGTCCGGCATCGAACCCGAAAACTTTCAGTGTTCAAGGCCAGTACCTAACCAACTATGCCACCCGGTCGGGTTAAGGAGGAAATATAGAGAAAATGAAATACATATAATGAAAGTGTGATTGTGAAAAAAGGTTTTTCCGAATATTTGAAACTAATAATAGAGTACCTCAAAGTATTTTCTATCGTCATTAAAGAAAAACTCTACACAGCCTTACACTTATAAAAATATCAATAACACAAACAGCTACTTAAAAAATTGTATGCATTTACTCACGTACTCAACATTTTTAGATGAACACCCTAAAGTCTGCACAAAACAAAGTGCACCACTTTTTTCGGAGTGCAAACATCCTCGTCGCAGAGCCATGTCTGTACATTTCTTTAATTTATGAATTCCGAACAAAAATAAATCACATCGAAGTTTAATTGCTTTTTTGTTATTTTTCTCGAAAAATCAAGAAATAATTTCTTCAAAAAAAAAAAATTAAATACGCAATTTAAATATGAAGAAACTTCAACACGAAGAATGAAACTACGTGATTTGTTGGGGAATGGATTGGAAAGTTTTTCATAAAAATTGTTTTAAAATATTTCCTTTCATTAATAAAAGTTTTTACTCAGTTTTTTACATATAAAAATACTCATAATATAATGATTTATTTATAAAAATGCATCTAATTGTGTAGTAAATATGCACATATCTAATTATGAATTTATAATCATATACAATTAAATGAATATATTTACCATTTACTTCATTTTTATTTTAGTGCATCTAATCACTCATCGTGAAATGTACGGAATTGTAACCGCTACAAAGTATCTAAACGTTGCATTGCAACTTGCATTTATATTGTTTTCACTACCATACAGAACTGATAGGATGCGCGTGGTTTCATTATAAAAAAATACATATTATCAATGCACTCATTTTCCCAGTTTCTCTAAGAGAACATGTTTCTAGTCATGTGTAAATTAAAAAAAACATAGTTCTAAGTTCATTAACAGCTCCCAAATAGATCATCTCACTTGGAAAAGTAAATGAAAAAAACCCAGCTATCCTTTCCTTTTAAAAAATTGTATATAAAATAGGCTGCATTTCTATTTACATTGAAAGGGAAGTATTTTATATATTTCCCATAAATACTTGTGGTTAATCCATAACTCTGTGTGTGTCCACCCTCCAAATATTTGCTCCAGTGAGTACAAAACAAAAAAGTCGTTAATATTCATGCCACTTACTTATGAAATACCATCTTAACAGTGAGACAAACTCACGCCAACTGTCCCAATTTTTAATTGTATTGTATATTTCTTTCTAGAATTACTAAGTCATCATTTTTTAGTTTAGGTTTTCAATCCAAAGTAAAGTGGGGTAACTTACATGCGAAAGAAATAACAATTAATGAGCTGGAATTGGAATCTTATGTTTGGGCTATCTTTTCTGAAAATTGATTAGCTGTTTAATTTGAGATTTGAATATGTACGTTGAGAAATTAAATGTGTGGCATACTTTCAACCCAATCAAAATGTACTTTTTTGCACTGAATAGTAAAAATGGGAATCAGTTATGTGTTATTCTCAGTTTGTTTGTTTTTAACATGTTTTTTTGTTCCAGTAAAAAATAAAAATTATTTTAAAGATCTAATTTTTTTAAAATTTTAAGAGTGACGAAAGTTGACAGTTTCAACAAAAGTGAAGGATATGTTCTGAAGCTACTAGACATAATATTTCTTTTAAGATAGAAATATAAGGGAAACAGTGGGTGCCAATATTACAACATATTACTTTAATTTCAACCAACATTCAGCAAATGAATACAAAAAAAAAAAAATTAACTGTACAAAATTGTGTTTGACATGAAAGTAAAATACTTAAATGCTAACCCTGCTCGACTGAAAGACATGGCTACCTGATTTGATTATCCTAAACGCTATCTTAATTTTGTAATTTAAAAGCAACTTCATATAAAGTCTTTTAGACAAGGGAGTGGGGAGTAGTAATATATATATTTTACTTAGAATTCTATTTTTCACATTGAATTTTGTAAGCAATGACAGCTAGATTTAAGTTATCAAGAAAAGTTTATAAAAATAGTATATATTAAACGCTTGTTCCAATTTATTCACTAAAATTTCTCAGTCTTATTGAAATTCAAATAATGCACAAATGAACAATTTTTACTTCAGACAAAATTTAATACATATATAAACTTATCAAGTGACCCATTTCTCATCCACAGTACTAACGCAATTATATGAAAACAAATTAAATGCTTAATTGTTTTAAAGCCATGATGTGCTACAAGAATTCACCAACAAATATTCCCTGAAAGACTAAATCATAAATGCATCTAGAGCCTTACACAGAACATCAGCTAGCATTTTCAATTAAACACATTTTTCAATATAAAGTAAATGAACAGTAAAAGTAAGCAGTTTTTTTAAGGACTCTACTTGGCTTCAACTGGTAGTATTCTTGTCGTCCAAGGTATTTTATGTGTAAGACTTTGCTCAGACAATTAAATTAAATCGTCAATAAGGAGAGGCATCGTTAACACTAAACTTAACAATTTATTTATCCAGTGTTATTAGGCCTGGCACCTTCGAGCTGGGAGATCTACTTTACGAATACAGAGTGATTGTGAACAAAAGCAAAAGTATCTACTAACATGAGCGTTCAGACCCCCTCTGGCGGTTACAAAGAGAATTCTTTAGGGAATTCTTAATACAAGGCACTCATTTATATTTTTTTACACATATTCCTTTTAACTGTTATGTTCCTGTTGATTCTCTTGCACGTCTTTTTACATATAACTCGGCTTCTGTCTAAAAAGGTCTTGTGACATTCAAACTATTCATAGCGCAGTTTGAATTATTTAGTATCGGCGGTAGTTCGCATCGGTAATCGAGATATAAAAATATATATATGGCAATTGAATACTTCAAAAAAAAATTTTTCCAAAAAAATTTATTTGAATTTGATTGGAGGAATAGAAAGTATTTTATTAACGATTGAAAGTTTAAACAAGATAAATATATATACACAATCGACTCTTGATAATTCAAACCTTCGATCATACGAGCCTCTCGCTAATTCGAAGTATATGCTCAGTCCTAGAAAAAACTCTTGATATTTCGAACTAAAACAATACATTTGGGTACACTCAATATTTCGAAGTAAAATCTGTGGCTGGCCAGACTACAAACGAAATAACTCGAAGTGATCTTACAAAATTCTCGACTATTCGAACACTCACTATCATGTACAGTTCTGGTACAAAGAGGTTAAGAATACAAGTTTTGTGTTGTATTGTCTCTGCGTCTCTCCCTCTAACGTATCATCTTTAATGACCATCTGTTTGCTAACCCTTCTTAGAGTTATCCGGTTCATCACTTTATTCACTTTCACTGCTTTCCTTCTTCAAGTGGGCAATAGACCAACCACACCCGTTGTTAAACATCCATATATCTTTCGTTTAACACGTGGCCTTGCTACACATGTGTTCAGAAAGGCTATGGTCTCTATTGTGAAGAGGAGATGCGTAGGATTGTGTATGAATGTATTAAATGCATTTTTTTAATACAGGACTTTTAACTTCTGCATAATATTTATATTGTATAATAAAAGTTGTTTTAAAAATACTTTGACATAATTTTATATATATGTACAATTTTTGTTTTATTACATCGTTTCAAATTTAAATGTGTTAGAAAAAATTTCTCTTCGTGTATTTTGGGACCTTTTTTTACCCTCTTGATGATTCGAAGTTTTTCATTGGTCCCTTTAACTTCGAATTGTCGAGAGTCGCTGTATATAAATAAATAAATATATATATATAGGGAGACAGAGTGAGCTAATAGTACGAATTGAATAAATTGATGCTTTAATTGCTATTCAAAAACTGTTGAAAAGGCTGGTGTTTAAAAAGCTCTCTAAAATTTCTGGTGTATAAGCTTAAAAACTATAACAACTAAAAATCTTCAGGTTTGCATTCTTCGTGCACGGATATTGTTCAAACTTCAATTCCTCATTCTCTATCTAGAGTATATCTTAAATGCTCGAACTTAGCAAATTGAATTGAAATGTATTAGTTATGTACTGTTTTGTGTGATTCAGTGATTCTGAATAAGTACTATGCGTTTAGAGTGCATTTATATAAATACGGCAGAATTCCATCTTTCATTAAATAACTACCGCCGCAAGTTATTCTGATTTAGCACATTCAAAAGCTTCTATCTATCATTAAGTCTGCAGAAAGCGCTTCAATGATGCATTATATGAACTATGTTGTAACGCTTGTGATCGTCGTAACAAGGCTTCTTTGTACACAGGGAAACAAATTATTTCTAATGACCAAAATGTCTCGTAAAACACTTCACATTAAAGAATTCATAAATTGATAAATACTTTAGCAAAATCCATTTCATCGGAACACTAATCTGACAACAGAATTGTCACGTAAACATAAAACCTCTTCACCACACTTATTAGACGATTCACGACAGGAGTTTTGAGGATGACCAAAAAGAAATACAGCCGAAAGGGGAGATCATTTGGAGAAAGACGCGCTGTGTCCTGAAACCTGCTGTTTTTATCCGAAAATACTAGATGAAGTCGTGTGAATAAATTGCTTGTAACTAAATTATTTGTTATGGAGTTTTCTACCAATAAAATTGTTCGACAATTGGTTCTCAAATTTCAAAATTTCACAGCTGTATTGATAACTAACTTTCGCCTATAGCAGAAAAAACACCTCATTTCTTAAAAAATATGAATAATCTTTATTTTAATTCGTTTTTTGAACGTAAAACTATATAAAGTAAAATGTAGCTTGGATTTTAAGATTGACGTTGCAACAGTTGAAAATGTGATCTATTTGGTATAGTCTGAGCCATTGGGCCTGGGTTCGAGTCCCAGAGAAGACATGGATGTTTATAAATGTATAGTGCCTTTGGGGCATTGAGGTACTCTAAATAGCCATCGAGCCGCAAGACCTCTCGTGTGGTTGGTGGAAGGGAAGAGAGGTGAGAGGTACCTAACCCCCATGGTGTTCTCCCTAAAAATAGAAGGAGGGGGGGGGCTAACCGAGCAAAATCGTACAGTCACCTGCATGATGCGGAAAGCTACGGCTAACAGCAGGTGTAAATTGCTAGTTCCTTGCCACAATGATTTTGGTGGACCTCCTCTATCTGCCACCGTCAGACAAGTGGCAATCAGTGGTGTAACGTACACCCCCACATCGCGAGGAGGTTGCAGGATTCCAGGAGTCTCAAAGGTTATGGTTTTGCAATCCCTCCCCGGCTTGGAAACCAAAATCTGACTTTGCATGAGCGGGGCCTGATATTCTCTGTTGCGCCACTGGTGACAATAGAAACAACACAGTTCAAAATCAAAATCACGATGAGAATAAGCATTCCGCCTCGAAAAAGGAATATCTGTAATAATTACAAACGCATTTCCTGCAGCACATTTTGTACTTCGAAGGTAGCAAATCATTTTGCAATTCGCAGCAAAAATGACACATTCTGAGACGTTAACGTAACAACATTATTTTGCTTTCCTTTTTTTTGTTTACTGGGAGACATGAAACAGCCTCATCATCAACTATTTATCAACCTCTAGTTTGAAGTTGATAAATCTTAAAAAACTTCCTTTCTTTGAAAGAGTTTATAAGAAAAATAACTAAGTAATATCCTTTTGAATGGAATGACATGTTGTACTTGAAATTGTTTTAGTAAAACAGAGAAAAGTGGATCTGATTATGAGCACTGAAATTACTTTGAAATATTTCGAGTGTGTGGAAGGAAAAAAAATCCGCAACATTAAATTTTAGAATTGAAATCGAATGTTTCTTTTCAATGTTAATTCAAAATAAATTTTAACTGCCCAAGAATGTTGGGAGTTTATTATTTTTTTCTTTCAACATTTTGTAAACATTCATTGCACATAATATAATCATGAGGTATGCAAAAAAAAGGATGCGAAAATCAAACTATTCAAACGGAAAATAAACACAGTTTCAGAGTAGTATGTACTGTCAAAAATTATGTAACATTTTATGGAAAAAAAAAAAAAAAAAAAAACGATGAATACTAGTAAATTGATAATCTTTTAGAACTCCTCTCAAAAAATTTCATAAAAGACATCGAATTCTCTTTAAATTATTACGTGGAGGAAAATAAATAGAATGTTGACCTATCGTTGTTGAAAAATCGTAATCTCTATTTGAAAATGAAATTCTCGCAGAAAAGCAGCTTGCATTAATGTTTTTCGAGTGATATGGAAGGTTGGAATAGGTTCCAATGGCAATCGAATTTTGCAGAATGAAAATGCAGCAATCAGTTTCATACGAAATTTAAAAATGGAAGGGACAAATTAAAATGTTTCTACTTCATTAGAATTAGTAAAACGCGAAAAATATACCACTCATGGATTAATTTCATAAAAAAATATTTACACATGACTTGATCACTTACCAGCAATTCATATAGTCGACTCAAAATATGAATAAAAATTTCTCAGGACTTTTCCGTAGAGAATCAAATAACAAGGCTAATGCGATCGTAGAAATGTTTACTCGAAATATAAATGAATCATTCAGAAAGGTTAAATTCTGTTGATATTTTTGTTTCTAAACGACAAGAATCCGAAAATGATTTCCTTACCATGCGCGGTGTACGTGTACCTGTGTGAACGGTTGTTTTTACTTTTAATTATTTTACATTAATTTCAGAAGGGAGACGTAATTTAAAAAATATAGAATTTTGCATATTATTTTGAAAATATCATTCTTATGAGTGTCTTCCCTTGACCGCTATTCAATCTTCTGAGATCTATTGCTTCTAAATATGGTATTAATAAACTGACATTATATCAACCCACTTCACAAATCAATACCAACTTAATTTACAGTCAAACCTATGTTTTACGCCTAGAATCTAATAACTAAAGTCCCTATTCTCTTCGTTGGGGAAGTGTGGTTGTTGATTTAAAAAAGAACTCTTTAAAGAAATCCTGAAACAAAAAAGAATATTCCACAAAGACATGATTCTAAAGAAGCAATTTGAGGACGCTCGTGTTTAAATTATAAACCAGTAAAAAAAGAGGAAGGCAAGTGAATGATATATTTTTTTAAATAATGCAACAAAAGTATTAAAGCCAAATAAAAATAAACACATAAATCCTACACTTAGTAAAATCTTAATACAAAATACAATTTTTCGTTGGGAAATCATTCAAATCCATTGTTTTTTGTTCTGGCATCTTGAAAAACATAAGATCAAAATTTGTTTCAAAATTATTCTTCATTATTTAATAATGTTTATGATGTGGTTTGTGGAAATCTTTCTGCAGGGGGGTTCCAAAACTTACAAACCGTTTGCAATAGATTTTGTCCAAAATAAACATTGAGAATTAAAAAAGAAGGAAAGAAAAGGTGTGTTTGACTGATCGATCCAGAAAAAATGGAATTGCACAAAAATAGACCCACACAATCATTTCTACAATCAAAACAATTTTATTCAATCAGAGAAAAAAAAATGTCTCTCTTACTGGGATTTGTTTTGTCTTCGGCTTTTACTTTCCACGTGTTTCAAGTTGGCAGCGACGTGGTTTCTGGTACACATACTGGTTGAGTACAGCCGATGAGTACATGTTTGGATGTATCTTTTTGAAAGAACGCTTTCAAAAGTGACATGTTTCCAGACTTTAAGGAAAAGGAACAAAGCTGAAGCAAAAATTTCATCTTTGTTATGTCTTTTCTGCTGCCAGCTCACTGGCTTCACATTAATTGCTTACCAAGAGCGAAATCACTATTTTTTTATTTTCAGAATAAATCAGGATTTCGAAGGGAGAGGTTAGACATGTTTCTCTTTATTTCAGTAGTAGCATATTTTGTTTTTTTATAAAGCTAATCATGTAATTGCAAAACGGACGTTTCTAAAATCAAAACAAGCCACTTATAAGATTGAGACTCGATGAGTGAAGCGACTAAAATATTTAAATGGTACATATTTCTAATTGTGAGTTCCACTCATCAGCGGGAATGAAAGTAGAAGCTGCATTAATAGCAAAACGACCAATCCACATGTATTTCTCTCTACTGAGTGTACATCATTGAACGCGCCGTTTCGGTTACATCCGCTTAAATTTGTACTTCTTTAAGCTTAGGCTAAAATTTTTGAATTTAAATTCTTTAGTATAACACGAAAGAAGTAATTTGTTGAAATTGTTTTTCTTCAATAGACAGCTAGGTTTAAAATCTTAAAACTAGAATATTTTTCTTTATGGTTCTAATTAAAAACATACAAGTGATACACATGGGTCTCAAATTTAATACTACACTCTTCGCTAAATATTCCTGACTCGCATTCAGTTCTTGCAGAAAAATTTATGTGAATTGTAATCATGTGAGAAAAGTAGCAAATGGACTCATTACAACAAATTTGTACCTCATTTTAATTCATAAGAACGAAAACACAATTTTTTAGAATTTAAAAGTGATAATCCAACATAAAATAATTGTATATATTCTTATACGGAATGCTGCATCATAACACTTCCAGAACTATTCAGACTCACAAATGTTAATCTGAAATTGTTATTTCCCAAGAGACATGCAAACGAGATGAAACGGATCTTCTTTCGTACTTCATCCAAGTGTTGTTCACACCAAAAGAAAAATCCAACTTCCTTTTTTTCCCCGTTGAATGCTTCTCTCAAAATATGTAGAGTGGTGTGGAAATCATCGCGATTAAATGAAACTGGGAATAACATCTTTCTATGAATTTAAGCCACTGCGTTGTTCTTTTAAATTACAGAATCAGATGGCTGAATTTTCGATTAATTCTTTCTTTTCTTTTTCTGTTGGACTTCAAAGCGAATTGGACGTTCATACATGCAAAATCTTCTCAAGAGAAAACAGTATTAACGTGAATTTTAGTACAGATTCTTTAAAAAAATTATTAAATTAATTTTTTCTATTGTAGTGCATCGTAGAAAGAAACAGAAAAGAAATATTTTTCTTGCTTGCTCAAACGTTCGATGGAAATGTTTATGAAAAAATTCTACAGTTTAAAAAAAATAACTCTCTGGTTTGTAAGTAACATTCCCTATGTTATAAAATATTTCAGAAAATAATACAAAACTATGAGAATGATGTCACCTTATTTGTTTTATAATTATTAAGTCTTTCTTTTCATTTTGATCCATTATCAATAGTAGGAGTTTTTACGTCACTCTTTTTATTTTTTTTTTGTTTTATATAAACCAATTTAATAAATTTTTTTATATTTTTCTACTTCCTCCACCTCCCTTTGATTTTAAAATAAAATATAAAATTCGTATCTCGAAAAATAAATTAAGGCATAAAACAATCGTGAGCTGTACACACAGGAAGCTTTCATCTGGATCTGGGCCGTAAAATGGATAAAATATTCTGAAGAAGATGCATTAGTTAAAATAATTGATAATTATTTAGAATGAATGTTTATTTTTTTTTACTTGATCAACAAAATGATTTAAATCAGTTATACTGAACATTTTTTTCCCCAGAGCCACATACACACGACACATATTTCCCAAGGGCTACAACAAGAGGATTAATAGATGGGAGGGGGGGGGGACCAAAGCTACAGAAAAAATTTAAAAAGTGCTAATACTACATTGACCTCATACTATGCAAACCATCACCTGTATGGTGCTCAAAGCTACGGCTAATGACAGACGTGCATTCAGCCCTTTGCCGTGATGCATTTCATGGGCCTCTATCTGGCATCTTCAGACAAGTGTCATTTGTAACAACAGCAACATTAACCCCTCTATTAAACACATACACAAAAAAAATTGGTTTTGAGCGTTTTCATTAAGTTATGGGTAGATTCGAATTCCTTTCATCCATGATCATGCCCCTTTGTTTACATTCAAATTTCATGCAAAGTTGCTGTGTACTTTATGTTTTTTTCCTTTTGAAAAAATCTCACTTATTATAATTTCTTCCAATATTAATTTATCAGGTGCGGTATGGCAGCAAAAAGTTTTATAATGGCATTCAAGTTTTAACTGCTAAAATCAATATCATTTAATTTTTATGCATTAGTTGTTTGTAATTCTAAAGAGCCACCAGACCTACGTCAATAGAATTCTAAGGAAAGTTCATCAAATGTTTTTACTGAGATAATTTTAATTAATATTTTCATCCCAAGTTATTGCCATATATATGGACTGCTTTTAAGTATTGGGTTCCGGAAGCAGAAAAATACTTCTTTTTTTATGAAGAGTTGGTCCGTTTTGAAGAGATTCCAAAATATCAATAAAAAATAGAATACAATAATTTTGAATTAAGTTTCACTCTGCAAGAAATTCTCAAAATTGTTTCATCAATTACATTCATTTGGGTCCTTGCACACAAATAAATCAAGAATAATAAAAAATGTTGTTAAATTAGCTAAAGCCCTTCCAGATTCTTAGAATATTATCCTTTGGATTTCAGTGGAAGATATCCAATACTATATCAAAAGACGGTATAAAAGCAAAAATTAAGAATAAACAAAGAGCAGGATATAAAATTCCTTTTTTCGCGTGACAACTGAAGCACTCAAATGGCAAACAATAGATTCACAGAAGTTTCAATTGATAAGATACCATTGTGACGGATCTATACGTGTCCTTCCCTTAACCCTCTTGGAAACATCTTATTGAATCTGTTTAACTGATTTGTGTTGGAGTTAATTAGAGTTCTGAATAAATAATTAGAAATTATCATGTCAAGTCGTCCTTCACTTCCTCCCACACCTTTAGCGGGATATCAGAGTAGACGGAGGGGGGGGGGTTACACCATCTCTCTAAAATGCTAGGATTATATGATTTATTTTTATTTTGGCTTGTTGATTTTCCACTGTGTGTATCAGGAGCTCCTGATCGGCATTGCATGATTTCAAGCCCTAGTGCCGCTGAGTGTAGAGGGGCTGATGCACGTTAAATCTGCCGCTGCTGTTATATCTCCCGTGGTGTGGTATTTTGGAGAAGTGCTCACTTGACTGTGGATCAGAATTACAAGGCTAGAGTAAGACACATTCATAAACACCCTCTCTGCACTGTGTTTGGAGACTAGCACACATTTCATGTTTACATTCTTTAAGTACAAAGAGAGAACTTATTTCACAACAAGACGATTGGTCCTACCTTTCAATTGTGTGCGCAATACAAGTCAAAAAAGAACGAATTAAAAAAATTGACAACGTTCCACAAATTCTGAAACCTTTCATTTCCTCCTTATTTCATTTGGAGCATAATGCTTTGTCCAGTTCTCCAATATTTCAAGAGTTCAGCACTGAATTGAACTGAATTCATTCAGACTTGCACGAGCATTTGTATCGTATTATTTAAGCTTTGTATTGATTTTACTAAAACAAATAGTTCTTTTCAGAACTAATGATCATTTTAGATTTTATTTCTTAATAAGAAAAATAAATAGGATTCTTATAACAGCCAGATATGGAAAAACTGCAGGTAATCCTACTAAAAGTATCAAGACATTATCAGATAATATATGACATAACTCACCTGAAACTTGACAAACTTTTGATGAAAAACTTCAATATTGAGATGCTACAATACCATTCCATGGAGGTACTCTTTAAAAATGGAACATACAGGCAAGCCTTATAATCAAAGTTATGGAACTGTTGACTCGAATTTTCAAGAGGAGGGGAAAATTTCGCTTGATATCAATAGCAAGCTCGTAAGTGCCTTATTTTCCTTAAGCAGAAGCCATGATAATTGAGAAATTTTTTTTATTGCTGAAAATTCCGACAATGGATAAAAAATATTTGCTCTGTGCATATATAACTTATTGATGAAAAAGAAAGGAAAGGGAAAATGTTTGCAATGCTCTGACAAGCAGCAAGAGAGACTCTCACAAATTCGACATATCTCTAAAAAAATATAGAGGTTATTAAGTCTCTTATGTAGGCACTTGACAAAGCAAGATCATATATACTTATCTTAGGATTATATATAACTACTGAAATCACCTTAGTGAACTTATATTTAACTTTAAGTGAGGAAGAGTTAGAATACCATCGGAATTGTCTGTGGGAATATCATAAATGGAAAAAAGGACATGACAAGAATTTTAATGGAAAATCTGGAGCCACGCTGCCCTAATGATCTGGAGACAATCAACTCATGAATGCCAAATGAGATTTGTTTCCTTACTGAGTGATTGCAAATCAAAATCCTTTGAATTTGTAGCAGAAAAAAATTTCAAAATTGAAAAGTTTGAACCATATTGCGAGAAGGCTGGGCACATTCTTATGCAAAAGAAAGTTAAAGAATAGAAAATAAAAAAGGTTACTTGATAAACATAATGAGGAAACTTTATATTGATAAAAAATATCAATAAAGAGGATTGCCAATGAAGACAATGTTCGAGATAACAAGAAAAAATTTTAATACGTTATTACACTTTTAATACATTTTTTCGCATTATAGAATTTCTGACAGCAATGGGTCATGACCGGGCCACCCAAAAACGCCCACTGCGCCGCAGGTTGAGTATCGCTGGTGTAGATATTCCAAAGAAAATAGGACTTCCCCAACAAAAGTCTAACTAACGCACAAATCATTAGATCTAAATTAATGAATATTTTATTTGTAAGAAAAACAATTATGCTGAAAAAAAAGATTTTTCATTAGTAATCATATATATATATAAAAGTTAATCTCTAGTAAAAAATAATTTTCGTTAATATTCTTAATTCTTATACATGTATTGTTCATTTCTTGTGGTTAATTTAAAAAGTATTATTTTTATTTACATTTTTAGTAGTTATTCAGAATGTAAAATGTTTTTAAAAACTTTTACCGGTATATAAATAAGGTATTATGAATCGATTTTCTGTAAAATTAGCCAAAAGAATAATCGCACGTTGGTTTTGTTTTATTTCCATCTTTAGATAATAATCCTGACGCGAAAACAAAAATGTAGGTCTTTCTAGTCTGTCTACAGGGAATAAATAAAAATGCATTTCTTTTAAGCAAATCAAAAGCCGTACAAAAAAATTCTTACGAACAGAAAAAACATAAAAAACACATTGATTCAATTTATAAAAATATCTTTAAAAAATGCTGCTTGTTAATACCATTTTAGATAATTGCAATAGGAAAAAAAATATTTTAAAGAAAATCAGATTACCAAACGATAATTAAATCTAGCTCGAAAACTAATAAATTCAAAATTCTGTATCTTTCAAAATCATGCAATGCCAATATAACAACAAGAATCCGAATTAGTTTAATAAGAAAAAAGAATAATTTGAAAAAAAGAATAATGTTTACATCAAATATTTACATGTACATTACAGAAAAAACTAAACTACAAAGAAATAAATGTTTTATTTTTACCATAATCGTTTCTCAAAATTAAATTGGAAAAATTAATATTAATATGAGTTGTGAAAAACTTCGATAATGTTTTTAATCGTCAAAAACAGTGGAGAATTTAAAATTTCAGAAACGTCTGCTCTTTTAATTCTTTTTAAATAAATATTTGTAACCTATTCATAATCTGAAATCTTGATTATTATTCCTAATTAATGCAAAGATTATGCAGTATAAATTACGATAGGACATTTTTAACAACATTTTTTTCCCTTTTAAGTAGTAAAATCATAATAAATATTTAAAATAATCGTAACGAAATTCATTACATTATTTAAGATTCGCATTTAAAAATACAGTACTGAAAATAGTTCATTCACATTTTTATGCTCATTGTTTAGTAGAGCGACAAGAAAAATTTGGGCGGACTAAAATCATTTGTTACAAAACGTAAAAGATTTTTAAAGTATAAATTTTAAAATTATAGGGGAGACCGGGGCAAGATGACGAGCGGGGAAAGATGACTAATGACTTAATTTTTCCGTATTCCACTAGGTAGTAGAATCAAATGAACACTACTGGCTCTCCTTTTGGCCTTTCGTTAAACTATAGTATAGACATGCTGAAATCGCCCCTTTTTGTGTTAGTTGTGAAGCGTTGATTGTTTTTTGATGTCACGATATAACTTTTATGCATGTGTAAATAAGCTCTGCTACAGATACAGGTAAGATATAACGTTTCTCTTTAATATTTATGAGTAACTTGGTATAAATACTACCTATTACCATGAATAAATGTCAATGAATTGCCTTCCTTCATGGTAATGAGAGCGAATATTTTTAAACAGACAGTCTGGGGCAAGATGACGATCCGAAACACGAGGCAAGATGACGAGCTCGTCATCTTGCCCCGTGTTTCGGAATTTATTAAACTTACTATTGTTGTCCATTCTATTAAATCCTGTGAACACTTGTTTGTCTGTGTGTATGTCCTAGTGACCTTGAAATTCCATCTGTTTTGGGGCTAAGAGGTGCATCGGATCGGGAAACGTTTCATTCGAAATGGGGTGACCAGAGGAAGACATTTTTGCCATCCGCTAAGCCCCCCCCCCTAAAGAGGAAGGAATGTTACAATAATTTGTTGCTTTAGAGCTACTGGCTTTTATCTGCCACCTTTTCTGATTTTTTGCGAGAAAACGAATGCTTCCTGAACTTGTAGAAAGAGCTCCACCAGGAACTGTAGGCAACTGTAGTGATAAGGGCTGGAATAATGAGGGCACCTTTTTCTCTTTTTTTGAAGCACTATTATCTTCATGTGAAACCAAGCAAAGAATCTCCTAATCTGTTGATTTTTGACAATCACAAAACTCATATAACTTTGCAGGCTATCTTATATTGCTGAGCGAAAAACATCATCATGGTTGGGTTGCAGTCGCACACATCACATCGTCTCCAGCCCCTTGTTGTGTCATTTTTCGACCAGTCAAAAACGAACTTTAGCCAAGCATGTGACAACTTTATGGTCACTCATCCAGAACAAACTATCACAGACAAAAATATTGGTGAGGTTTTGAGCATCACTTACTTCAAATCAGCTACAGTTGGAAATGCCGTTGAAAGGGTTTAAAGAATAGGGGATTGAGCCTCATAATCCTCTTGTGTTTAGCGAACATGACTATGCTGCGGTAAAAACTACTAACCATGCTGCTGTTGGCGATGAAACTGAGAATAATAGTGCTAATCTTCAGACCCCGGTAATAGAAAATCAACATATAAACCCTCCAGAAAAACCAGAACTTATGGCAAATGCTGATTCCGATGTACCAAAGAAGCTTGTTAGTGTTTTTTTTAATTTCAAACCATTGCCTAAAACAACATAATGTGAGAAAAAAAGAAGAAAAAAATTGAGCTCTAGCATTTTTACCAGCACACCCACCAAAGATATGTTAGAACAAAGGGAAAAGAAGAAGGGAGAACAGGAAGTTTTTTAAAAAAACACAGAAAAAAAGCTCGTGAAGCTAAAAAGGGAGTAAAAAAACTCAAATTTTTCTTTTAGGCCTAAATCTATAAATTCTAGCCCAAACATTCCAGTTGTATCAACTTCAAAGGACAGTGTTATAAGATGTCCTGCTTGTGAAGAGGAATCCTCCAACAGAAGAATGGATCCAGTGCTGTAAATGCCAAGAGTGTTGGCATGAGGAATGTTCCAAATATAAAAATGTCATTTTTATTTGTGACTATTGTTAGGTACACAACTAAACACTTCAACATTACGTTACAATGCATTACGCTTAGTTTGATACTTTGTAAGATGTAAAAACGCAGTTATCATTTGTTAAACCATATAACACATTCAAAAGATAAAACATGCTCAACCTTTTTCAGTGTCGCCATCTTGCCCCAGTATTGGGGCAAGATGACGATTTGTTAAGGTTATGAAAAAATAAAATAATCATTAATTTCTTTTATTGGAAAAATTAAACGGTAATATATTTTAATACTACAAAGGACTACTCTAACAGTTCATGTAAAATTAATTTTACTACCCTTAAAAATAAATTAATAAACAAAAAACAAAAAAACTGTTAACGTCGTCATCTTGCCCCGGTCTCCCCTATAATACTACTGTCATGTCTTCAGAGTTTATTTTTTGGATTAATTCATGGCATCTATACTTGTGCGTATTCACTGTAACCGAATGTAAATATTAAGTAAAAGTTTTGTTTGAGTATTTTGGCAACCGTTAGTATTGTATTTTTTTGTGGAATAAAACATTTGATTTTTAGAATGGCTGGATATTTTATCGTTCTTAGAATCCAGAATTATTTTTAATGTTATGATTTTTTAAAAGTTATTTTGCCTTATTCAACTACAGAACCAGATACGTTGTTAGAGTAATAGAGTTATTTATTTGCAAAAAGGATAACGTAATAACTACTGCGATGAATTTGAGCCGTGGTTCTATAATCTAGTCCTTTTTTGTTTTGTTTTTTAAATTTTAACTTTAAAAACGCATGCATATTTTAGTAATATGATAAGAAATAATTGGAACAAGCTGTACTTTTGAACATGCGAAACATTTTAATTTATTAATATATTCATATTTCTAAGGCTTAATTGCAAACTGTGCAAATTTTTTTCCCAATTTATGCATAGTTTTAGAATATTCATAAATGGAACGCAATTAAAAACGAGTTTGTTTCCTCTAACATTAATTAAAATTGAAAAGATCTATACTATTGTTTCAAATTCCGCGGAAGGTCAGGTAAACCCCCAGGTGGTCATGGTTTGCTTATCAGTGCCAAAGGGTGGTCAAGCCAATAGAGTGGGTTTGTGAAAAGTTACCAATAAATCTTTAAAATTTGTATAAAACATTCTGCTCTTCCCACGCGTATATTAAAAAAAAACATTTAAGTTACAACTGAAGTACTTCATGCCATATTCCAATCGAAACGAAAAAAAAAACCCACGAAAATAAGAACCGCTTAAAACAGTTTGACATTAAACCACATTTCTTAAATTATTTTTTACTTTTTTAAAAATTAAATTCAAATGCTGTATTTAAAATTTTAATTATACTCGACTATATATTCCTAATACGAAAAAATAATCGATGTCTTTTTGTTTATTTGAGAAAAGAAACGAAATAATAATGTGTATGTCATACTTTCAGGATCGCTAGCTAACCCATGGTGCGTCACCTGCGCTTTCAAAGACAACAAAATCCCACAGTGAAAGCAAATTTAACTCCGAAACACAAATCTGTCAATTGATTATTATTTTTTCCGAAAATTTCTCTCTTATACGCAGTTTCAATAAAATATTACTTTCAGTTAAAATAATTGCACTGAATATTTATTTCGATGCATAGTAAAACTTACAGGAATCTCAAATGAATTTAGTTTAAAACCATATAAAATAATATGGTTTAAAACAAAAGTGAATTTTTAGCTCGTGTCACAAACTAGCTAAGTACTAGGCTTCTATGAAATGAATCATAGGTATTCTGTTTTGAACATTGGAAAAAGGTATTTTCATAATTACTGTAATAATTTTAATTTATAAAAAGTAACAAATTCACTAAGAGGCAATTTTGAAAGGTAAACTCTAGGTTCATGCTCATTAGGAAATTAAAAAATGCATGGGGTATATTTTAGAATTTAGATTCAAAGTCAAATTAAATAAAGAAAATTAATGGCACAAATTCGAACAGAAATCTCTAAAATACAGTCTAATTAGGAGAAAAATATCACTCCTAGTGATGTAATCATCCAATACACATTGAGATAATAATTAATAAGAATGAGATGAGAAAAAAACTTGAAATTTTTAAATGTTATTCTGACTGCGTACATTTTAGATTAATTTGCCAAAATAGGTGATGCATGATTTAAAAAAAAATACTAAACACAGTTGAAATTTTTTAAAGAATCAGAAGAAAAAAAATTATCGTCAATATGAGAGGGAAACCGTAAGAAATGTCAAGAAATAAAAACACATTAATTTAAATGATTCAGTCAAACATATAGAAAACTGTACTCAATAACTAATTATTGTATAATTATAACATTGTGTATAAATGTTGTTTTAGTTATGGATTCCCAAGCAGTATAATAATTGAGCCGGACGGATTATGATTGACCATTTCATATCGAAATCTCTTGCGTAAAATAACTCTTGAGTGCTCCTTAATTTTTAAACATCCATGCCAAGTAAAATCTCATTCAACAAAAACGATGCAGAGTTCGTTTAGAAATAGGGAACGTTCTATTTGTGTGGATTAATTAATATATTTAGACTTACTTCCTGCCATAAAACGATTCTGCTGAATCAGCTTGCATGTAGTTAGTGTGCGGTATATATAAAAAATAATCTATTTAAACATAACACATTCTTAAAATTAAATATTCAATGCAAACCAAAACGAATGCGTAATACTGGTAAAATGAAACATCACTCACTGCTGTATAGAGAAAAAAAAGAAAGTAGCTTATCCTTTCCCCCATTGAAGACTTGGGCGCCCAGGTTTGAGGGGGAAAAAACAAATGTGTTAAAACTGAATCAAAATTCTACTAAGCAAATGCTTTGCTGCTGAAGTATAAAAAAAAAGTTGAGTTATTCTATCAACATGCATAGTTAGGATTGAAAATAAATTCGGTGAAAAAATCCTGGCATGTGGGATGTTAATGGGGCATGAACCTATTTCATAACAAATGCCTTTTTTTTAAAGATTAAGAGCAGCTGCAATTATTTGAGTGTTGTGTCACCAAATAACATCTGTCTTATTTTATATTTTTTGGTGAAACTTAATCTATGAGAACGATTTTGTTCTTCTTGATCGATATGAAACACACCCATACACGAATATCGAGAATGATTTCAGTCGAAAGAAGAATTCAGCTTTAGGTTACTTCAGAGTCACTCAAACTTTGGGGCGCGCTAACTCTACGAGGGGGGGGGGGCAAGCATATATAAAAGTCCAAAAAGAGAGATTATTTTTAAAAAAATCATTAATTTACTGAAAGTAGGCAAACAAAATACGTTCTGATATAATAAAGAAGTAAAATACGCAATTACACTGATATAATATAAAATAAAATTGTATGCAAAAATAAACCGTTGTCTTGAAAATTTGTACGGTTTATAATTAATCCCTTCACTGCCGATTAAAACTTACGCTATTCTTTCCCCAATAGGCACGCTATTTGATGTATTGGGGGGGGGGGAGAACAAGTAAGCAAATCCTCTGAAATAAATAAATCCTTCGCAAACACTGTCAATATCCTTTTGTTGCATTCCAATGCCTTAGGAATAATTTTATGGATAGGAGTGCTTAGAAAAGATTGTACTTCGGAAAGACGCATATATACGTCTGGGACAAGAAACGCTTTGGGTGAGCGAAACGTTTATATGCGCCGGAGGCATTTAATGTCGTATTGCGTAGTTTTAGCGTCAAAGTACAGTATTATTGAAGTCAATACATTGTTATTGTACGAAAGGGGAGGAGTTTTATCTGTACCCGTTCATACCAACCTATTGAATCAAAATGGAGACTTAAAGAATAAAGCTTATATGTTCGCGGTTTCCAAAGCTCTTGTACAAATGCATTTGGATTTATACAACCAAAATATCGCAATGTACTGAAGTGCGTTATGTCGCGTAACCGTCGTATGTGGTACTAAGTATGTTGTACATCAAGTGTTCAAAGGCATTTCAAACTATACACCAGTGCCACTTTTGGCTCTGCATATGAAGGCGAACACATTTTTTCTCACTTGAAATATATTTTGAGTTCTCAAACAAGTTGTGTTTAATAATTCAGAGTCCTGTATAAAATGAATAGTCACAAATTGTAACCCTGATGTTGCGATTTTAAAGTAGAGCTTTGCAGGATAAGGTTAGCATTCAAATTTTAATTTTTTGAATAACTGTCTTGAGTGAACCCTTATATTTTATATTGTTTACTTCTTATTTTCGTAAATCTTCTAAAAATACATATTTATATACAAAAATTTAATTCTTTTACTTATGAATCTGCATTCTTCTCCTCTATTCCCTAATTCTGCATTCATTGCCACTGGAGTTGAATCGTTTCAAATATTTCTTCTGCTTGGCACCCCGAATCTCATTGGCTGGAAGATAGTTTTGGCACATCACAGTTAAAAGTTCGCCAACCCCCCCTGCACTCTACATTAAAAGAAGGAAAATTATATATATATAATATGTTAGTTCTGGCTCTTAACTGAAATCACTGAACGTCCCCCCCCCCCCAAACTACAGCGAAATACGTTGAACACGAAACGCTTAAGACTAAATATCGGTTAACACGCAATAATGCAACAGTTCCGAAAAACTACTACGTATTTTCGTGCATTTTTGTTCTCCAAAGACGAAATGAAAATCACTTAGTACGAAAAGATTTCCTTTCCGGGAATGAACGAAATACAGAAAACATCAGCCGCTATATTTAAGAGGGGTGTGCAATAAAAGAGAGGTGCTTCACATGTATCGTAGAAAGAAGGCTAACTTTGCTTTAAAAATACTTCGGAATAGCCTGTGACACGAGCCAATTTGTATCTTAGCTACTTTCTAACACACAAAAAATCTCATCTTTTTTAGATGTTTGTATTAGATACGATCATGTAGTAAACCATTGAGTTTGGTTGCATTATTTTTTATGTTTTAGTTGAATATTTTTGGGAGCACAATGGCAAAGTGTTCTGGGGAAAAGCAAACTACTATTTTACTGAAAATGATTATGGAGCTTTTAAGGCCGTTAATCAAAAACGGAAGACGAAAATGGAAACATGTTAAGATTTTGGTATTGCTAACTCTTCTTTATCAACAAAATATTTTTTTTAAAAAAGGGAGTAAATTACATAAATGTTTGGGCGGGTTTTTTTTCAATATGTGCATATAAACATATTTACGAAAATAAAATGTAAAATAAACTTAATTGTGTTAAACATTTTTTATTTTTTTGCAACATTCTTCAATACGGAAAAATATTTCAGTCCCCTCAGTTTCGTGTTAAGTGATTTTCACTGCATTACATTTCACGACTTGCGATGTATTGCACAGACACCAAGTTTCTCGATGAAAAAAATTTTTTGCTGGAATTCCAGAATATATAGCTACAGTACTAAATAAATTGCTTTATTTCTTACTATTTTGCACATTAACTTAACTCAGTGGCGCTGCAACCCATGAGCGCCAAGGCCTACTGTGCCCACATCAGAATACGTGACCTTGGCCCTGAAGTGCATGAACAGATGTTCCGGTCAGGTGGTCAGTCTGACGCGAAACAAGCATTGTTAAGTTCCCAAGCAAGCTTAGTACTCATTTGTCGACCCACTGAATGGTTTTTTTCTCAAATGTGAATGTGGATGATAAGTTTTCCAGCTGTCTAGTTTGCCCAAGCATATCAGCGCAGATGATTTTCGCTGGGTTGAAACGTGCCTAATCTTGGCTTCATCGCCATTTAGTGACCACACCATGAAAAAATTGGCAGTTAGAGACTGCCGATAGAAGTGAAAACTTAGAACTTTTAGTATTAAAATTTGAAATTTCATAATGTTTGAATTAAAATTATCAACTTCAATCTGGTTTTCACATCTATTGACACTCTGAGAAACAACTAAATGCACATGTTTATATGGTTTTTCATTATTCAAATATATTACGGGCTGTACAAAAGATCATGACAAAATATAAATGCAATTCAATTGAAATAACAATTAATATACCTACATCCATATTATTTATGGACACTATTTGCATTTACTTAAATTTCAATGCACTTAATTTTTAACATTATTTTAATTGTTTGCATCATTGTCATTATTAATTTCAACAATACTTAGACTTTTTGTACTTCCAATTATTTCATTTTATTCTAAAAGGTTTATGGTAACTAAAGTAAGAAAGGGAAATGTTTGATTCAAATTTATCTAAGTATCGCGTAAAAACCACATCGATCGTCGTTTTATATTTTGTAGTACTGAGTTTTAGATCATTGGACATATTTAAATTAAGTGTTTCATTTAGAAATTCAATTAGTGGTAGATTTTTATCATCTGCAAAGTTAATATCGAGGTCTCCACTTAAAATCATCGGTACATTATCATATATTTTTCGCCAAATCTTTTTTCGAGTATTTTAGAGCCTTCTTTTGTATAAATCATCAAATTTTCGAATAAAAATTGTTGTATCTATCTCATAGATTTTCCAGGCGAAATATAAACGGTAACCATTAATATATTTCCCATTCTCGGAATCGCAACGAGCAACGCATATTTTGCCTATATCAGAAACATTAACACCAATGCTTCTAGTGAATTTAGTATGTATGTCCATATGTGAAGTAATGAAGTGTGACGTATCTTGAGTATTGTGATAAATAGCTATGCCTGCTGCTGGAACTTCGGGTCTTTCATAACTTACAACAAAGTTGAAATTCGGAATATCAAGTGGTTCTTGGTTTTTCATACGAATTTCTGACAAAAGCAGATTTTTAGGTCAGCTGCATGCGCATGCAAACTTTGACAATTGAATGAAAAAAATTATGATTGAACAACTAGATGTCTGGTTTACCAAGGTAGAAAGAAAACGTTTAAGCCACTGTGAAATACTAATCCGCATTGCAGAGGTTAAATATTAGAGAATAAATAATACAAAATTTTCAAACGCCAGAATAAATACGAAGATTTAAAATAATTTAAAATAATATAAAATTTTCAAACGCCAAAATAAATGCGAGTATTTAAAATAATTTTTTGTTATTTATTTTTATCTTAAAAATGTTAGTATTTTTATTTAGTACTCACTATTGTACTACATGATGATTCTTCAATTAAACGATTCAAATAATAATCAAACAATAACACTATTTTAAAAATGCACAGTATATACACATTGAACTTTTCGCTAAATCCATTTTTTTCACTTATAAGATATACACAGCACTATACGTCAGCTGTATAGCTACAGAAAAACTGCTATAAGCAAGTCGGTGAGCACCCATCCAAAAAGTGTCTAAAGCGAACCGCACACTGCGCATGCGCCAGTCAGAGCATGTTGGTGACGCGAACCCATAAGATTTTCCCCTACCAAAAAGTGCCCAACGCCGCTAAAGAAGTTTTCACTTAAAAAAAACGCATAATTGTGACATTTGTGGATTCGTTCTTTTACATTTGATACAGAAGGAATAAATATACTTAGTATGCATATTTTTTGTATATTTTCCTTTAATGAATCGGATTTCTGTAGAAACTTCCTTTTTTTTTTATTAATTTAAATTATATACCGCGAAAGGTTGCCAATTCTATTTTAGCTGGAGGAAATCGAATTTCTTAAGAAAATAAATAAGCAAGATACTCTTACTTTATTTCAAGGCCTCAATGAAATTTTGTCTAATGATTCTGGAAAAAAAAATTGGCAGTTATAGAGACTGCCTATAGAAGTGAAAACTTAGAACTTTTAGTACAAAATTTGAATTTTCATAATGTTTGAATTAAAATTATCAACATCAGTCTGATTTTCACATCTATTGACACTCCGAGCAACAACTAAATGCATGTTTATATGGTTTTTTATTATTCAAATATATTACGGGCTGTACAAGATCATGACAAAATATAAATACAATTCAATTGAAATAACAATTAACATACAATCATATTATTTATGGATAGTATTTGTATTTACGTAAATTTCAATGTACTTGATTTTTAACATTATTTTAATTGTTTGCATCATTGTCAACATTAATTTCAACAATACTTAGACTTTTTGTACTTTCAATTATTTCATTTTGTTCTAAAAAGATTCAATAGGCTTATGGTAACTAAAGTAAGAAAGTGAAATGTTTGATTCAAATTTCTCTAAGTATCGCATAAAAACCACATCGATTGTTGTTTTATATTTTGTAGTACTGAGTTTTCGATCATTGGACATATTTAAATTAAGTTTTTTATTTAGAAATTCAATTAGTGTTAGATTTTTATCATCTGCAAAGTTAATATTGAAATCTCCACTTAAAATCGTCGGTACATTATCATGCTTTTCGCTAAATCTTTGTTCTAGTATTTCAGAACCTTCTTTTGTATAAATCATCAAATTTTCGAATAAAAATTGTTGTATCTGTCTCATAGATTTTCCAGGCGAAATATAAACAGCAACCATTAATATGCATTGTCTCGGAATCGCAACGAGCAGTGCACAGTATATACACATTGAACTTTTCACTAAATCCATTCAATTCCACTTATAAGATATACACAGCACTATACGTCAGCTATATAGCTACAGATATACTGCTATAAGCATGTCGGTGCGCACGAGATTTCACCCATCCAAAAAGTGTCTAAGGCGAACAGCACACTGCGCGTGCGCCAGTCAGAGCATGTCGGTGACGCGAACCCATAAGATTTTCCCCTATTAAAAAGTGCCCAACGCCGCTAAAGAAGTATTTAAAGAAACTCTAATCGTTTTTTCCCTGCCTCAGAAGAACATGTGATAATAATTAAACTCTTTTTTTCCCTATTTTGATTAGTGAAAAAAATTCTTGCTCAAACGAAAGAAAACCCTTCTAAAGATAGCGTAGGATATTTTTTTATATCAAAATACTGCAAAGCTCTCTCTTCTCTTTTTTAAATTCTTCACACAGTAATAATATTATAACATTCATAAGGACTCAATACAGGTGACAGAAAAATGTTGATCGTTCCAAAATTAATCAACAAATATTTGTTTGCATGCGAAGAAAAATAACCTGCAATTAGAATGACAAGAGCGAACGTGTTATTTTAATGAGAATGTCTGCTACTATTGTTCAATGCGGTGCTAAAAACTGTTAAACATTTATTTATTTTTTCTGAAAATTTTACTACAATGAATTGCATGCTTTAAGTAGAAGGGATGTCTTTTTATTGAGGCAACTCTTTCGTTTCTTCAGAGAAGACTACTGTAGATTTCAATACTAAATCAGACATTTTATTAATGCACTTAGTAACAGCGATTTGTATTATGAGAGGATGCGATACAACGCGTAGATTATAATTATTATTTAATGTTGCAGAACAAATGGATTTAATTTTTTGCTAGCAAGAAAGCACTGTTGTTTCTGTTTTTTTTAAAAAATTATTATTCTTTTTTTACTTCATGAAAGGAGCATGCCCACCAAATTTCAAGTATGTAGGTCAAATACTTCAAAAACTCGAATATTTATCCCTAGCACCCCATTAACCCTCGCGACCCCCTTGGGGGTCTATTTTTTCCAAACTTTTTTGATAGGGGATTACTGCTCCATAAAAGGAACATGCCTGCCAAATTTCAAATTTGTAGGTCTAATAGTTAAAAAAATGGGAAGATTTTTCTGAAACGGAACTTAAACCCTCGCACCACTCCTTACGGGTCAATATTTGCAAAACCCTTTCTAAGAATAACTCTACTCCATAAAAGGAAATGGCCTACAGAATTTCAAATTTGTAGTTCTAATAGTTCAAAAACGGGAATATTTATCTTTAACTCCCCTTCATCCCCTGCAACGCTCCTTATGCTCTATTTTCGTAAAACCCATTTTGTAGCTAATCTCTCATTCAGGAAAAGAATTCGCTAGTCAGATTTAAAGACTGTAAGTGTGATAGTTTAAAAATGGAAATAGTTATCTGTAACGCACTTTGGGGGTTGATTTTCACTACACAAATTTTGTAGCGGATATCTACTCTATGAAAGGAATATGCTTACCAAATTTCAGACTGTTTGCTTATAGCTTAAAAATCTAAATATAATTATCTATAAACTCCTTAATCCTCCACAACGCAACTTAGGGGTCAATTTTTACAAAACCCATTATGTAGCGGATCTCTAATCCAAGAAAAAAATATGCTCTCCAATTTTAAAGACAGTACGTATCATAATTTAAAAACGGAAATGATTATATATAACGCCCCTTAATCCAATCTATTAATTGCTCTATTTTCACAAAACCCGTTTTTAGCGGATCTCTATTCCCTGAGATGTAGGAGTGAGAGTGAATATTAATGTCGCAATGGTTCAGCTATACGAGGGCTTTTGGGGACAGACTTCGGAATTTTGAGCCATAGTTAAGGGATGAGGACGACACCTGAGCTGGCACCTATTCTAACTACCACACCACGCACCGGAAGGACATTTGAGCTCTCGACATATTTAACGTGCATTGCTCCCTTACAATGTGGGTCTTCAGCGAAAAGAGAATCAAACTCATGACACTCCAGCCACGAGTCCGGTACTTTGAGCACTAGGCTACCGCGGCTACCTTGGAGAACTCGGAAGATGACGATGAATGAACGTAAAACTTATGACAAGAAATGCGATCGTTTTTATTTTGCATAAATTTCTTATCAACTGCCAAAACGTTTAAGTCTTTAAGAAGCTGCCTTTGTCTCAATAAATGTTTGCGTTTTTATTTACACATCAAGTACATATTTCGTTTTGTTTTCCACACACACAAAGGGTAAAAATAAAAAAAAATAAAAAGAATTCAAAAAATTAATGAGCCATAAATTTTCAAAAATTCCGAAGTCTGAAATAAGATTTTCTCATTAATAAATAAGCAACCGTAAATTATTTAAATTGGATTGAATTATTTCCCCCCATCTTGATTCACAGTAAAATCGATTAGAAAAGAAATACCCTAATTGTGTGACTCCGCAGCGTTTGCAATAACTATCCTATCCTGCATTTTGAAAATCATTTCGAAAATCGATTTAATTTATAATTAATTAATTATCTTTAATGTAACATTCATGAACATTATCTAGATCAATATTTAAAACGCATACCACTGTGTTTTAGTAAATTCAAATACTACAAAAAAGAAAAATAAAGAAATTCTGGACTTTTACTGTTGTGAAAAAAAGTTTAAAAAAAAGTCTCTTGTTTCCAAGTTGATCTTTTCCTAATTGTTAATTTCTATATCCAGCAGGAAAAAGATTTGTTTCGTCTGCGCTCTTCATTTTCTGCCGGTTTCGGTGCCACACTTACAAACTGCAGTGCTCAGCAGAAAGCTATATCTGTGAAAAAAAGAAATACAAATCCTTCTCTGGAATCTATGCAGGAAAATTAATTACATTTTCAGCCATTTTTAATTGGACTCCACTTAACGTACATAGAATTCATATCTTAATAATTTCGTTTTTATTCATAAATTTCTCCCTATTCTAGAAATTTTTGGTATTCGTTTAGTTCGAAGGTACAAACATAGAAATTTATAAAAATTTAACTCCATTGCTCCGTTCGTTTGAAAATAATATCCAGTGCCACTTCCTACAAATCTTTGAAAAATATTTTCAAATTATTTAAGGAAATACAAAGAGATGTTTTTTTTTTTACTTTTGCAGTGAAACAAAAATGCTGTAGAACATTTCCAAAGTCTGCTTCTTGTAAAAATTTAACCTTATCTCATGACTAACTCTTACACAGCTGAAAAATAAAGTTACTGTGAGACAGAAAATCAGTGAGAATATTGAATCGGTATCAGAAGAAAGGATGTTTGAAAATATTCAAGTAGTTTGCTGATGTCATTTGACAGAGCTATTGAATAATTTTGCATTGAAAAGGACGGTGGGGGGGGGGGGGTCATATTTTGAGAAAAGTTCGCGGCATTTTATTTTCCCTTTTGTCATTTATAAGGAGGTTAATGTTATCATACGTTTCTTTTCCCTGAACGAATTAAAAAAGATTAATAGCTTTTTAAATAAATTGAAAGTTCTGTTTGAATTGTACGAGTTAAACTGCGAAAAATGCACCCAAATCAGAGCGTTGGAATTACTTTAAAATATTTTAATGATAAATCATATTAATCGAAGTGGATTTCAGATGTTTTCCTAATGCTTAATTCAAAGTAAATTAATTAATATTAATTGATGCTCTCTTTCCCTACACTCCTCTTCATTATTCATACAAAAGTAACGTGAGATGTCCCATTACTGAAAAAGAAATGAAAAATTTCGGAACATGTATTGTCAAAACATTCTAAATAAAGGAGTGACTGGAGTACTTTATGGATTAACGAAAATCCACGAATAGAATATAACTATTGTCCGCTTTTATCGTATCGTTTTCAAAGGGTCTCCAAATGCATTGATAGAAATGCACTCTTAAACAATGCATTGATAGAAATGCATTGATAGAAATAGTCTCTTAAATGAACTTTTTATATCGGCTCTTTTTTTAAAAAAGAGCATTGACTACTGGAAGAGTACCGAAACGGAATTGTTACATTTGCTAGTAAATAAGAAATACATGTCTCCCGTGTCTCAAAGGAATCAATTCAAAATTTAGGAATAAAAAAAAATAAACCTAAACACATCCTCTCGTGGAATTTCATTAAACATTATGTACCGATATTTGCAAAATTGTATGCAACCTGCTCCTTAACATCCTTTGGCAGACAATAATTTCTGATACTTACCCCTGCACGAAGGAGCCCGCGGTAGCTTAGTGGTCAAGGTAACGGACTCGTGGACGGCATATGATGAGTTCGAACCTAGTACCGCTGAAGCACGCTGATGCTCATTAAATATGTATAGGCTCAAACGTCCTCCCGTTGGTGTAGTGTGGAGGTTAAGAGAGGGATGTCAGCTCAAGTGTCATTCTCGTCACTTCACAATGGTTCAAAATTACCCGATTCGTCTCCAAAAGCGCTCGAGTAGCTGAACAGTGCAACATTAATATTCACTCACTTCCCCTTACACGAAGAAAATCAAATGAGAAAGCAAATCTATCCTTGCGATAAAAAAAAACATACACAATTCTATCTCTATGGTAAAACATTTTTGTTTAGTGACTAGCCATAGTATACCCGTGTACGTGTTGCTGTGGTTCAGTCTGGTTAAATGGAAAAGAGAAAACGCACGTTTCTAATATGTTTCGTTTCACAATGCATGAAGGGATGTAATATTTTTTGGTTGTTTCATCGTCTGCACAGATATAACAATTGTTTGGTATGTCTACTTTAAAACATGCAACATAAAATTGTCCACGTGAGAAGCTATCTGAGTCTAGATCTAAACGAACTATTCTAAAGATTGACCAAGGGATTGGTTGCCAATCGGATTGGGAATTGCAATCTCTTCGATTGCAATGGCACATCTTCTGGAATCATAGAACGAGGGCATCTCCACTTTAGACGAGTTCTGTTGACTTTTCTGGGTTTATTATTATTTATTTATTGCAAGCCACGTACCGTTGCAAAGCTTTGGCATTTGTTGCAACAAGTTAAATGACACGCTGCTTTTCAACTGTAGTACGTACTAAGGTGTCCGAATTCCTTCCCATCTTTTGGTGGAATACACCTATTTCACCAATATGAGTGCCATCTCTAGTGGTATTCTTTTGCATCGGAATATTTAAAACAAATATTGGAGTGCATTAGAGCCTTTTTATGTCATTAGAAGAAGTGTTTTAGAACTCTTTATACATATAAAAATATCAACAACATAAACAATTTTTTAAAACAAAAATCTATGTATTAACTTAATAAATGTGTATTTTTTCTTATTCAACGTGCGTGAAGAGTTGTTCTAATGCCCGAAGAAAAGAAATAGCCCCTGTTGGAACGAGGCGTGGTGTGGAAGTTGGAAGTGAAGGTGGCGTCCTCGTCGCCGGTGCGTATTCGGAAGACACTCTATTTTACGAAAAAACAGAAGGAATACGGGAATGAACTCGAAGTCTTATTAATTTCTTCATATTTTGGGTTTCAAGTAAATAATAATTATAAAACGACAACTTTGTGAATATAATTTTTATAACACTTTGTACATTTCAAATATAAAGCAAACACAATGAAAGGATGTTCGAAAAATATTTACTTTCCCGAAGTCAAAAACTAACAGTTAGAGTGCCATAAAGTATTTGTTTCCACATTAGGAAAAGTTTCTCTAACCAATTTTACATAATACAATATCAATAACAAAAGCAGCTGATTTAAAATGTACCATTAACATACTTCGAATGTTTATTTACATATTATACACCTGTAGATTAGAGTTCTTATTCCTGAAAAAGGGAAAATACACCTGTCTTCACTTGCGGGGTTGTGGAATTTCGGAGCGCAGGTGACGTCCTCGTCATCAGACTACGTGGTTGAATAACTCTCTATTTAACATCCATAGACAAGAAATATTTCGGTATTTCAAAAAGTAATCACATTATAAGTTCTTTTTCAAGAAATAGCAACATATCGTAATGTTTCTTTTCATAGCTCCAGAACACATTAAAATATAAAGTAAGTAAAACATACAGAATTGTAAGATGACATTACGTTCGGAACTGCAAAAGTGAAGAACTGAAGGTTTTTTTTGTTGATATTTAGTGTCAGTTGAATTAGAATATAAATTGATTTTAGAATATTATTTCAAGAAAAAAAATATTCAAAAGAAATTTTTGGCAATAAATGAAGCATGAATGACAATTGAAAAACATTCTTTTTTTTTTTTATGAAAAATGCTTCTATAACAATAAATTTCAGCTCTATAACTAGGACTTCTGTACGGAGCCTGAACCAGGATTTTGCAAAAATTTCAGAGTAGCGATCAATTTAAATAATTGTAATTTTTGTTGTTAAAATTTCTCTACTCTGATATATTAAAATGTAAACAACCCGACTTCTACATAATATATTTTAAAACTCTTAGTTCAGTCGGCAAGTATTTTTTCAGCACCAGAAGTGGCCTTTATGCAAATATATAACTGGCTTTGTACTAAAAAAATATGTCAGTCAATATCTATTTAAAAGTTACACTATCAAACTTTTTATTGAATGAACACAGAAATAAAGTTTTATTTACGATGCACTTTAGACCAGCACATTAGTTATTCATGATGGATCTCCATTTTTTGAACCTTTGTCAAGTGACGACGGTGACACCTCAGCTAGCACCTCTTCTCCAAACTAACACACCATACCAACGAGAGGACTTAGATCTTTGACAGTTTGGTCGAATTCCGTGCTCACAGGCTTGTGTGAATGTTAGGAGTGCGGTTCCGTCCGTTTCACAGGAAAGTGTTGCTCGGAAAAAACTACATTTTATAAGAATTCAAAAATGTTTTCGAAAGGTATATACAATGAATATATTTTTTTCCCAGGAAGCAACAACTTTGTAAATAAGTTTTTAAGGCACAGAGTATACTTAAATTATCAAGACAATAAAAAAAAACAATTTCCAGTTATTTGGAAACATCGGAATCCATAAAAACATTTAACTGGACATTATAAGTTAAAATTAATGGGTAGAGTTTTTGGGAAGGCTTTTTATATAAATACAGTAAAAATAGTTTAAGACGCAAAACTGAAGGGACTGAAATATTTTTTCGCGTTAAAAGAATTTCGTGTTAAAGTATATTTCAAAAAAAAATCATATATTCAACAAAATTGCGTTAAAAAGAGGAGTACATTTTATTTACATGGAGCTCCAATTCAAACTTATTCCTTTCAAAAAAATTTTAGTGATTTGATCTCTTTTTTTAATTGTTGTTGACAGTATAAAGTTAGTAATACCAAAATGTTTACAGATTTCCATTTTCGTCTTCTGTTTTTGATCAACAGCCTTAAGAAGCTCCATCTTCATTTTAAGTGAAACAGCAGTGTGCTTTCCCCCTCAGCTCTTTGCCCTTGTGCTCATAAAAAAAATTCTTCTAATATAGAAAAAATGCGAACCAAACTCACTGCTTTTTAATCCACTGCGATATACACGTCACGGAATTCCAAAGCCAACTGATAAGAGATAAAATGTTTCTGTGTGGCGTTTGTAGGGGGGGTGGAGGTTTTAAGCTCCTCAGATAAATTAAATTGGCTCGTGTCACTGGCTATTCTGAAGGTGTTTCAAATCCGAGTTAGCCTTCTTTCTACGAAACACGTGAAACTACCTCTATTTCATTTCACACCCCCTCTTAAATCTTGCCTGCGTGGCTGGTGTTTTCCGTATTTTGTTCCTTCCCAAAAGGGAAATCTTTTCCTGAAAATACATCGTAATTCGTCGGGTCCGTTGTATTATTTCGTGCTAACTGATATTTCATCTTAAGCGTTTCCACGTTAAACGTATTTTACTGTACATGAAAAGTAAAAATATATATTAAACACAAATCAACTTACATACTAAATACAAAGCAATCACCCCAAGTTAACCTTTCTAATGCCTATTAATAAAAAGATATTCCTGTCGTTTTCTTGTGAAAAAAGCAATGGTAGGCAGCAATAGCCGCATTATTTGACAGCCTACTATGAGGGTTGGAGGGTGTTTCTCTCTATATAAAATATGAACTATGTTGTTGATTTAGATTTGAATAGAAATTGAAATATGTAACGTGTAAAGATAAAGTAGGTTCTTTGAAATTATCTTTAACTTACTTTCTATTGACGTTGGAAATTATTTTCTTCCATTCTATTCACTTGACTACTTTGATTTAATAACTCTAGTTTTTCTTGATGTGAACTTTATTGACTAATATTCAATCGTTTGATAATTTCAGTTTGGATGCTCTAGTTGTCATTGTTTTTGCAATGAATTTCGATAGAGAATAATGCAGTGGACTGTTAAAACTCAATTTTTATATGTGTTTTTGACACGTAATAGAAAAAGGACAAATGATTTTGTTAGATTTAGATTGCAAAGATTGTTTCTCGATGTCATCACGCGTCATTATATGTTCTTGTTTGATACGTCCCTGGTTTCAATTAAAAAGTTTAATTTATTTTTAATGGATTATTTACACCCTATTTCGAACAATGAAACACCGAAACAAAAAAGACAAATTGGTTAATGTTGGAGCGATACACAGCCGGGAATAACGGCTGCGGTGTCGTCCTTGTCGCTGAAACGCAGTTGGAAAGCATTCCATTTTAGGAACATCTAAAAAGAACATGCATTTTGATAATCAGTTCGAAAGGCCACTTTATTTGTTGTTTCCAAAAACAAAACAAAATACAATAACTGTTATTTTTTTAAGGAAGAAATATTTTTTTATTTCAATTGAAATAGGGCTGCCGATTGGTATTTTTACCATTGCATTCCATTTTAGGAACATCTAAAAAAACATGTATTTTGATAATCAGTTCGAAAAGCCACTCTATTTGTTGTTTCCAAAAACAAAACAAAAATGCAATAACTGTTATTTTTTAAGGAAGAAATATTTTTTTATTTCAATTCAAATGGCGCTGCCAATTGGTATTTTTACCATTGCAGACCTAGTACGTATCCCGGAAGCAGGTATCACTTTTTAGTGCGGCTCTGACTAGGTAGATACCGATTGCCGCAACGTACTTTTGCAGCCCCATTTCCTCTACAGTGGGAGGCACCTGAAATCTGACGATGCGAAATGGTACAAGGAATTTTATTTTAGCAAGAGTATTCAAGCCAAAGAAGCAATCTAGGGACCTTTAACATACCGCTTAATCATACAATCTGGATGCTGTTGATTTTCTGCATCATGAAAATCCACCGCCTAGGGGCGAGGACGAACCCGCAAACTTTGGCGTTCAAGACCAGTGCCTATCCAACTACGATACATAGAGTGAAAATATGTTTGAAAAAGTTGTTTCTGTGTGTGTGTGTGTGTGTGTGGTGTGTGTGTGTGAATGTTTAAAAAACGCGTAATCGAGTACCTCAAAGTATTTTCTATCGCCATTAGAGAAAGTTTTTACACTGCCTTACACATATCAGTAACACAAACAGCTGGTTTGTAAGTATCGTGTTATATTGGTCGGCACACAAGGAGTATACCTAGAATCTGAAAAAAATATAAACCCAGCTATTTATAAAAATGTATCCATTTACCCATCAAATACATGCGTTTTTTCGTATAAAATATCTGTAGATGGGAGTTCTAAAATCTGCATAAAAGGAAATACACTGCTTTTCTCGAGGCGTAGTGTATAAGTTTTTGGAGTGGAGGAGACGATCTCGTCACGGAGCAGTGTCTGTAAATTTATCTAATTTATAGATATCTATAAAAAACCACTTCGAGATTTAACTCGAAGTTATTTATATGTTAAGTAACTTTATATGTTATTTTTCTTCAAAACACTTATTAAATATTTCTTTTAAAAAATTAAATACACAGTTTTAATATCAAGACAGTACAACAAGTAGAATGAAACTGTGTTGGGGAATTGTATTGGAATGTTTTTTGATGAAAAGTGCTTTAAAGTATTTCCTTTAATTCATTAGAAGTTGTAGTCTCCTTTATTCATGTAAAAATATTAATAATATAATGATTTATTTATAAAAATGCATCTAATTATGTATTTATATGCATATATTAATTCAATTAATAGATTAACTATTAATATCTTTTTTATATTTTTGTGTACCCAATCACTCACCGAGAAAATAAGGAAATGTTACCCCTACAAAGTATCTAAAAGTTGCATTGCAACTTGAGTTCATATTCTTTTCATTACCTTACAAAACTGAAAGGACGCTTGTAATCTGGTTATAAAAAATACATATCATCAATGCACTTATTTTCACTGTTTCAGTTAGAGAAAATGTTTCTGAAGACTCATACGTAAATTAAACAAAACAATGAAAAAACATAGTTCGAAGTTCTTTAACAGCTCCCAAATAAATCCCACTTGGAAAAGTTAATGAAAACAAAACCAGCTATATCCTTTTGTTTTAAAACATTGTATATGAAACAGGCTGCATTTTTATTTACATTAAAAGGGAAGTATTGTATATATTTCACACAAATGCTTACAATCAGTCCATAATTCTCAGTGTGTTGACGATTCAAATATTCTCTCTAGTAAGTGCAATACAAAAAAGTGGTTAATATTCATGTGATTTAGTTATGAAATAGCATTTTAACAGGACACAATCTCACGGAAACCACCCAGATTTTTAATTGAATTTTATATTTCTTCCCAGGATTGCTAAATCATCCTTTTTTTGTTTAGGTTTCCATTGGAGAGTAATGGGGAAGGAACATGTGAACAAACGACACGAAAACCATAACAATTAATGACCTGGAATTGGAATTTTATGTTTAGACTATTTTTACTAAGAAATGATTAGCTACTTAATTTAAAACTGGAATATGTATGTACGTTGGGAAATTAAATGTAACATATATAAAAAACTAAATGAAGATATATTTTTTATTTCTTTGAATGTGGGGATCACAGTTATGTGTGTTTATTAACAGATTCTCAGATTTTTCAAAAGAGTTATATATCCCAATATAAAATTAATTTTTATAAACATTTTTTTTGTTCCAGTAAAAAATTGAAGCTCTTTTTAGGGTGTAAGTTTTAAAGTTTTAAAAAGCGAATCAACAAAAATTAAGAATATGTTTTGAAGCTACTAGAAATAATATTTCTTTTAAGAACGAAATATTATGCTAACAGAGAGGGTGCCAATATTAAAACATATTATCTAATTTCAATCGACATTCAGCAAAGGAATGCAAAAAAAAAGGTACAGTATAAAATTGTGTAACTGGTTTAACATAAATGTGAAACATTTAAAAGGTGCTTCATGCTGATTTGAGTATCCTATCTTTACATCAATACTTAATTTTGTCATTAACGAACATCACACCGAATTGTTTGTTATCAAAATACTATAATTCCAAATCAATATCATGTAATAAGTCTTTTAGACAAGGGGGGGGGAGTAGTAATCTATATTTTATTTGGAATTCATTTACCTTATTTTACATTCAATTTTGTAAACTAAAATAACTAGATTGAGTTATCAAGGATAGTTTATAAAAATAGTATTCTATATTAAACACTCATTTCAATTTATCAACTAAAATTGCTCAGTCTAATGAAAAATTCAATCATTGCACAAATGAACAATTTTTACTTCAGACAATATTTAATATATAAACGTATATGAGATTAATTTTAACACAGTTATAGGAATCCAATTTAAATATTTAATTATTTTAAAGCCATAATGTGCTACAAGAAATAACCAACAAATATTCTCTGAAAGACTAAATTATATGTGCATCTAGCCTTACAGGGAACATCAGCTAGTATTTTTGAAACACATTCTTTATTATAAATGAATTAATAACGGAAAATAAAAAGTAAAAATATGTTGTTTTTAAGGACTTAGCTTTGACTGGTAGTATTCTCGTCGTTTAATGCAGTCATTTGTGTGTATTTCAACAAATATTCCTTTCGAAAACCTTTCACTGTTTAATACCTGTTGATTCACTTGCACGTCCATATAAGTCAGTTGCTGCCTAAAAGGTCTTGTCACACTCAAACCACTCGTAGTGCATTTGAATAATCTAATGTTGGCATCGATAATCTAGATATAAAAATATATGGCTGTTAAATACTTCAAAAAATATTTTTAGGACAGAAGGAAATAAATTATAATGAAATAGTCATTCCGCTGGATAAAAAAATTCCAATTTTTTTCGGTCGTTTACGGGAAAAGACTAGATTTCAAAAGGATTGTTAAGCGATGTCGAATATGAGATTACGTAAGGACTTTAGAATTATGAACGTCCACATTCATGACATCTTTATTTATTAATAAAAGGTTATTTTATTTATTTGAAAATCGCAACAGCTTAATACGCGAGTCTAATGTGAAAACGGAAAGTGACCGAATAGTTTTTAAAATAAGGTTTAGACTTTAATTGCTATTAAAACAACTGTTGAAAAGGCTGGCGTTTAAAAAGCCGCTAAAACATTTCTAGTGATACAAGTTTAAAAACTTATAACATATTACAATCTACGGGTTTTACATTCTTCATGCTTAGAGGTTATTCAAGCTTCAACTCCTCGTTCTCTTTCTAGATATAGTACGTATCTTAAATACTCGGGCACATCGGTTTGCAGTGTAATGTATCTAGTTATGTACTGTTTGATTCAGTCTTTCTAAATTGGTATGTGTTTAGAACGCTTTCATATCTATGGCAGAATTCCATGTTTCAATAAATAACTACAGCCGCGAGTTATCTTGATTTAACGCAGTTAAAGGCTTCACTATTAAAGTCTTCTGAAACTGCTTCAATCATGCATTATATACTCTAAGTTGTAACGCTTGTGATCGTGGTAACATGGCTTCTTTCTACACGTGGAAATAAATTCTTTCGAATGACCAAAGGGTCTCGTAAAACACTGCAGAAGCACTTCACTTGACATGACAAAACTCATAAATTGCTTTGGCAAAATCTTTTTCATCAGAACACTCTTCTGACAGCCCAGTTGTCATGTCAACACCAACCCTCTTGACTCCATCTCTAAGTCGATTCTCCAGAGGATTTTTGAGGATGAACAAAAACCACCGAAAGGCGAGGAAAAAGACTCGCTGTTTTCAGATTTTGAAAGAATTTCATAGCTGCAATGACACTAACTACATTTTACCTATCGTCGTAAAACGTTTTCTTTTTAAAAATATTAATAACCTTTTTTAATTCATTTTTTTAAAGATAAGTAAAGTGTAGCTTGACTTTTAAGATTGACATTTATACAGTTGAAAATTAAAATCCCGATGAGAACAAGAATCCCGTCTCAAAAAAGGAATATCTGTATTATTACAAAGGTATTTCCTGCTGCACATTTCTATGCTTTGGAGGTAGTGAATCCTTTTTTCAACTAGCAGTTAAAATGTCACATTCTGAGAAGTTAACACATCAACACTAGCAACCTTCAGATTTCTTGCTTACTCAGAGACATGTGTGAGATTGATAAATCTGTAGAAACTGCATATTTGAATGAGTTAATAAAAAAAAAATTCTAAGTAGTATCCTTTTTTAACGGAATAAAAAGTTGTATTTGAAATAGTTTTAAGTAAGCAGTGGAAAATAGAAATTGATTCGATGGAGAGAAGAGGAATAACTTCCAAATATTTCAAGTTGCGATAAGAAAAAAAATCCCCCACAGTTGAATTTTGAATCGAAATCGAATTTTTTTCTTTTTTTTCAGGTTAATTCAAAGTAAATTTTAACTGCATGAAAGTTGGTTCTTTTTTCTTTTCGCATTTATTTTCTTCATTTCTTAAATATTCATTCCATATAATATACTTAAAAATAAGCAAAAAACTAATGAGAAAATCAAAATAGTCAACTGGAAAGCAAAAAAAAAAAAACAATTTCAGAGTAAAATGTATTGTCATAACTATGTAGCATTTTTGATAATTTTTTAGAAGCCATTTAAAAAATATCCACAAAAGAAATCAAATTCTTTAAATTATATAAAATAAAGGGTGTCCTATTGTTTTTGAAAAATCGAAATCGATATTTGAGAACATAATATTCAATAAAAAGCAGTTTGCACCAAAAAAATTTTTTTTTATTCATACTGCAGGTTAGAATACGTACAACAGCAACTGGATTTTACGGAATGAAAATGCATCATTCAAATCCATACGAGATTTTAAAATGGAAGGGACAAATTAAAATTTTCCTTCTGTAATAGAATTAGCAAAAAGCAAAAAAATATCCATTAGAAAAGAACTCGTACTCACATGCAATAATTTTATAAAAATATTATTACTTATCTGCAATTCAAGTCGCATTAAAATACAATTAAGGATTTCTCAGCACTTTTCCGTAGATGCACTTAAAAAATCAAATAACAAGGCTAATGCGATTATAGAAACGTTTCTTCTAAATAAAAATGAATCATTAAGAAAAGTTAAACTTTGTTGCTATTTTTGTTACTAAATGACGAGTATCTTAAAACGATTTTTTTTCATAATAATTATTATGATTATTAATTATAATTAATAATGCTGAGTAAATTAAATAAAATTAATCTTGAGCAGAAAGAGAGTGCAATGGACATACTGGAATATTAAACTACAAGAAAATAATTAAAATTCAAAATTGCTTCTTCTTTTTCTTGATCTTTTTTTTAAACTAAATTCCATTAAAATAATTAATATTATGCGCTGAAACGAATCGATGTTGCTAATCGTCATCAGACGTTATAATAAGACCGAATATCTAAACATTCAAAATCATAAATTTGTGGTCCAAGTATTATTCAGATTAATATTCGATAGCAAAGAAATATGTTAATTTTGTTTTTTAGAAAGAGAAAATTGTGCAAGGAAGAAATTCCGGAACAGTGAAAAAAAAAGGATAAAAATAATAAATACATAATTCAGAAAATGAATTATTTCTGCGCTTTAGCAAGTGGACATAAGGGAAAAATACATTTTCATTCTCATTCAATCAGTTCCAAAATAAAAATTAAGAAATTTCTTAAAAACATTTTTTTAAAAGACAACTTGTGTATTCACATATGTGTATAGTGTATTCATAATTTGATTAAATTGAAAGGTGTTAAGGAGAATGGAACATTTGAAATTTCACATACGCATTTTTAAATCTATTATGGATGGCAACTAATGTCGATATTATATAATTCAAAAGTATTTTTATTTCAGTATTAGTATGATTAATTAAAGCTGTTAAAGAAACATACCTTTCTCCATGAAATTTACATTATTCCATAAAACTGATGTTTTTTTTCTTCTTTTAGATTGAATTAAGAAATATGCAAAAGAAAAGCATAAGAAATCCATCGATCGAAAAGAAAAACATGGGATAATTCTAGTTAAGAATCTTGCTCTTAGAAGATACCATTCGCCATGAAAACTGTTTGTCGTCTGGATAAATTAAATAACAATAAACGAAATATCAAGAAATCGCTTACACAAGGTATTGCTCGGCCTTATTTCTTCAACACACACAAATTCGAGGAAAATATTTTTTTTAAGAAAAATAATCCATCGCAATATGTTTTATCTATCTATGGTTATCTGCTTTTTATATGAACAGAAAATATGGAATGTGAGAGAAAGAACTGTGGTCATAGCAACCCAATCAATGGTAATTAAACAGGAATTTTGAATAAATCCAAAAAACTAGTAAAATTGAATGACCTTTATAAAATGTTGATTATATACATATGTATATTTAAATTCTAACTGTTTTCATATCCAGGAATGAATGTTTTAAAAACGAACTTGAAGATAAAGTATTCATAACATTTTTGCAAATCATTTTATAAATCACTCTCTGTCTGATCTAACACTTTTCCTTGGATATAATTTACTATACAAGATATCAATCCGAAGTGTTAAAATAACCTTTTCAATATTCGTATATTTTATAAAAACAGTGCGTAATGAATTAATATTTAACAGATGAGCAAAACGGTAGGAATGACTTTCATGTTTACTATGCCAAAAGATTCATTTGATTTGAAACGTTCCTTGGAAATTTACAGCACACACATTAAAATAGAAAAGACATTGATTATATTCCGAATCTAAAACAAAATATTAGATGTTCTGAGATCGAATTTTGTTCTATTATACAATGCATTAGAAAGTTCTTTGAGCAAAAGAAGGTTTAAAAATATTTTTCCATTATAGTACCAGTTGTAATAAAATTAATCAACTCTATAAGCCCCAGATATTTTAATAAACGAGAAATTTCAAAATCATTAGAAGAAATCGGGTGATAATATTCTGGGATTTCAATATACAAACGCTATTCGATGGCTCAGCTGAGGTCTATTTCTCAATTTATTAGATGAAATAAATAGATGTTTCTTTTAATTGAAAAAACAATACCTTGGATGAGTTTTCACAAAATTCGACTTGATGGTTTTTGTACAACCATTCGGCATTCAAGTGAACTTAATTAAAAACCTTCAAGGAAATTGTGTCACTGTATTACTAACTAATGTATGAAAATATTAAAAAATATTTATGACGAAACTTGACAGCTTTCACCAAAAATTTGTAAATGAAAACAAGGAAATAAATTTCTCGACATCAAAAAGTTTTCAAAACGCAATAACTTTCCCCCTATAACACGCATTTGTTTTGATTTTTTTTATTAAAGCTGCACTTCTCTCAAAACTACATTGCGGCTATTGGCGACGGATCTCGTAATTTTGAACCTCGGGTCAAAAGTGACACCTGAGCTAGCCCCTCACTCTACCCTTATCTGTCATTAGGTTGATAAACAAAGAAAATATTTCTGCTTTTCTTCATTTTACGTTCATTCAAATACTCAATGCAATCTGACGCAGTAATTCGTCTAGTAAGTAATTAAAAACTACTTCAAGACGTCTGTCTTTATTTTTAGCGCGTTTTTCACGTAGTGTAAAAAAAAGCGCTATTAGGACGCAAATTTCGTCTTCGTCTTCGTCTTCGTTCCATATTTTGTCGTACCTTTTTCTCAGCCAATAATTAACCAATTTACCTCGGGTTTTCGGCATTTGGTCGCATTTGTGCCCTAGATGAGCCGAATCATATTCAAATTTAATAATTAAAAAAATTAATTTTTAAAATTTTTTTTAAATTTTAAATTTTTTTTTGTTTTAGTATAGTACTACTTTCTGTTAGTAAAAAGTTCATTAGTTGCATTATTGTAAAATACAACATGTGAAAAACGCGCTAAAATTACTTGGCCATGCCAATGATTGATATCTTGTTTGTTCTTTATTCGCAATACAAGAAAGAAATGTAATTTTTTTAAAGAATCTAAAAAAATGAAAGCACGCAAAAAAGTCTACACTTGTATTTTTTATGACAAATTTTTAAAATATCGGTACCCCTTTTTACTCCCCTTTCATAGAATGAGCTAATGACCCGCAAATTAACATTAAAATAAATAATGGACAAAATTCGCCATGTTTTACAGCTCAGACTAACCTTAAGATGTATTAAACCAAACCAGCAAACTTTTTACTTCACAATTAATTGCGTTTTGTATTCAGTTTAATGATTTTATACATTTAAGAAGAATAAGTATTGTAAAAGTCAATGTCTGATGAGGAAAAGCTGCTCTCTTGTAACTTTTTACATCATTATAATGCCATACATGTGAAGAAAATATCTTACATTAAAATTCAGAATAAATCAAGATTCAGAAATCGAGAGTTTGCCTTGATGTAAAAACATCGCAATAACATAGCAGTTAAGGGAGGGGGGGGGGAGTCCTATACTTTTTCACCACATCTCCTTAATTTTCATTTGAGTTGCTAATTTTCTATATAAGAGTTGAAATTAGTCATCACAATTTCAATGTGAGAATGTTATAGTGATTGAAAAAAAGGAAATCGTCCAATATTAAAGTGACCAGGTGTCCCAATTTTGAACGATTTGTCCTGTATCCCGCGGTATTTTAAACAAGTCTACATTTTTGGAAAGAATGTATGTCAAGCTGGGGAACGCGCGGTTAGAGAACGGAAAGGGATTGGTCGGTTTTCGGCGGCCATGTGGCTATTTCACCAAGACATGAGTTTTATATTATTTTTTTAATTTTATAATGTTTAACTTCAATAAACAAAACAAAACACAGTAGTGCAAGCCCAAGAGGTCCAAGGCCCACTGTGCCCATCTCAGTTTTCATAACCTTGGGCACTGAGTTGCATGAGCAGATGTTCCGGTCGAGTGTTCATTCTGACGCGAAGCCTTCAGTGTTCAGTTCCCAAGCAAGAGCCTGGTCCTCCTTTATCGATACCCTGAAGGGACGAAGTTTAACTTTGAGAAAAAAAGAGCAATTGTTGAGAACTAATTATCGAGAACTGCTCATCAAAGTTCGCAATGTTGATCATTTGTTAGGATTCGACCACCATTGTTTGGATTTAATAAACAATGGCATTTTTTTGGCATTGAAAAGGCATTTTGGCGTCATAGAAACGAAGAAATTTTGCAACTGTCTCTAGGACGACATTAGAATGATTTTGAATATTTTCATTGGGTTACATTAAAACAAGAATTTAACTGGAATGATGTGCAAAAATTATTCGATTATATTACTCAAAATTTCCCATGTCATAATGTTTCCAAAAATGAATTTTAATGAGATGCCATTATTAAAAAACAGTGATAAGGAACAGGTCAAATCTTGGGCATCAGAAAAAATCACAATAGATGACAAACGGTGAGTTTTGTTTGATACATCTTTTTGAAACAAATCATTTTCCATAAAATAATGCACTAAAAATCGTGAAAAACGCGCAGCCCTTACCAGGAACTAATACTACGTTTGAACGTATTTTTTCTAAGGTAAAAAAAATGAGCGGGCACACATCAGAAAAATCACAATTAAGTGTTGATACTCGAAATCATTTTATGTATGAAATATAATTTAACAAACTCTTGTGTGAAAAATTTCATGATCTTTTAAACGACGTCAGCAATCCACTAAAAAGAATTCCCTTAAATTAGAAATACAGCCGCCCATCCGGTATAGTGGTCAGTGAAGCTGACTGCGGTGCCGTAGGGACTGGGTTCGAATCCCGGAGAAGGCATGGATGTTTGTGTTGTAATCCTTTCTTCTGTCTGTGTTGTATGCCCCCGTGTTATACATTGCGTGGTGCACGGGGTTTATAAATGTTAAAAAAAATTAGAAATATACCAAAAATAATACTATAATATAGTATTATTTTATTCTTTGTAGAGTGTAACTATATATAACTTCTTGATGTATTATAACTGTAAATTGTACTTACGTTAAAATTTTAAAAAAAATATTACTATACAATTTATACCTTCTACAAAATTTTTGTTTTTCCATGCGGACCAAATTTTTAATCAAGATCCTTCCTCCTGCCCTCCCCTCCTCGGTTAATGGTGTCCCGTTTTATCAATGTTAAAATCTGGTCATCTTATCCTATACGCAATAAGAGTATCCGTTTTTATCTTCACCACATTTACATAATCCGGCATCGCTCCCTTAAAAAAAACGACCTAAAGTTCTCGCACAGAGTATGTCACACCCAAGGGTGTTTACATTTTATCTTTACCTTAAAGTTTGTATACAAAGGTTAAAAAGGAAGAAAAGTAGAAAATACAATATGTTTATTACATTTGTCAAACGTAAATTTAGTTTTGCTGTTCTTTTTATAAGGGCATTGTTTATACATTCCTTTAGTCTCGTCGTGAGTGAGTGCTATGTTTTCACTGGATCTTAATTTTTTTAGTCTGTATCTTTTTAAAACTAATCATATAGGAGTAAACTTTTTTATTCTTTAAATTCAAAAATTTTGGAATTTCTTTTTTATTTTTCTTATTTTGTTCCAGCAATAGTTTTTTTTTCTTCAAAAGTTCATCTGAAAGTGGATAAGATGTGTACCAGTTATCTGTCTCTACATATTAAACATTTTTTTTTCAACAGTGTCTTCCCTTTTTAAATCTGGATCGATTTTAGTGGATGAATCATGCTTGCTGTTAAACTCTTCGTCATTTGGTTTTTCTTCATCATATCCGCGAAGAGGATTTCTTCATCCAAAAATACTGTTGCACTATATCTATTAAATTACTTAAATATCACATTTCTTCATCATAACTACAATAATATGATAAAGCATAAGGAAGATTTAAAACATGCTCATGCATTTAGAACTGTAACGGTGATTCACGCGCAGGGTATTATGACATACCCAAAGAGGTGATATCCAAATATATATATTTAGAATTCGCCGGCAAGCTAAGACCCCACAAAGGATATGACCTTAAAGTCAATTACACGAGAAACTATCCATTTTCCAAATATAGTTTTAAAAAACCTAAAAAACACGCTTTTATATTAAATCGAACTAAAAAGTAAAAAAATAATTCTTAATATAAGAATAAAATGACTAACGAGAAACTCTGAGAAGACTCTTAATAAATTGATCTATCTTTTATGGATCAATCCACTACTCTAATATTTGATTTACAACGTAGCTATATGACCAATCGTCAAGTAAATATCTTTAACAAATTAAAGCCCGAAACGCGCTATCAATATAACTAATACCTGATCGGTAGCGGTGGATATCTTTCCTTATCGACAGCTTCTCTGGTATTTCAATATCCAGGCAACTTCATCTAATCATCTATTATTCTCTATCCAACCTTTTGCTTGCAAGAAAACCTAGACTATATATAACTGACCTAATCTGCATGTTACGGTTTCTTCTCCCAAAAGGGTTGTTGTCATTGATAGCCCAAAGATTTTCCAAGAGGATTATTAGACGGACGCTTATAGATCCGTCACAAAACCATTGTACGTACAGAATCAGTTATCCGTGACATTATCACCTTCATAGTAGTTCACTTCCGCAATCACACACTTCTGCATTTAGTGCGGACATTACTGCTGACAGTTCTGGAACGAAGTTTTTGGAAAGCCCTTCAGGAGATTCTCGGTTTTTGCCTGAATCTCTTCAACTGAGGTAAAATGGGTTCCCTTTAAGCAAGATTTAACTGCAGGAAATAAAAAGAAGTCGCATGGGGCCAAGGCAAGAGAAAAAGGAGGATGCCCCATCACAGCATTGTATTTGTTCGTCAGAAACTGTTTGACAGATAGAGCTGTGCGAGTGAGTGCATTGTCTTGGTGAAACAGCAATCTATAACCCTCCCCCCACCACCACCACCACCAATTCTGACTTTTTCCCCCTAATTTTCTTACGAAGTATTTTTAGTACTTCAGTGTATCAGTGTTAATTAGCAGTTTGACTACTTATATGAGTGGGAACCCGCTTATATCACGTATTTTGGCAAAGATTTGGTTTGTTATCGCTTATTTTTGGCGCCCCCCAAGTTCATCTTCCACACTGTCCCTTCCCACTGAAACCGTTTTGCGATTTAAATATATATGCACGAGATAGTGTCATCTCCATAGGCATTTGTTAATATTTGAAATGTTTTCGTGGCTGATTTCTTAAGTTTCACATGAAACTTGATGTTGATTCGACATTTTTTCGGCAGAATGCAGTTGCAAGTCTTCATTCAATGACGCAATACTCCCAGCTGGCGCGATCGATTGAGGCGAAACTGGCCACATGGATAGAGGAGGTGTGTGGAATGACGTCATCTAAAAAGTTGCTGCCAACTCTACTCTTTTTTTTTAAGCTTACAAAATTTTTCAAGCTTTTTTCTTCTCCACTTTTTTTTCTTTTTTGGTGTCACATCTTGCATTTCAAAGCATAGTTCGCTTACATTATGTATTTCTTCGAACAAATTTCCCTTAAATTGACATTTCAAACGTAAATTTTTAAATTTTTTATTTGAACAATCCATTAATGATAAATACAAAAAGTACAACTAAACTTTTTTTATTTATTTATCACCCAGAGAACGAACCCTATTATTACAAATAGAACTGGTCGCGTATCAAATATTTATAACGATCATAATTTTGTCTCGCGGTTTCCCTATCGCAAACTTGAGGTTGCTGGTATGGTTTAGGACACCGAATAATCAGACATTGTTGTAAAAATAATTACTTTTATTTCAGACCAATCAATTTATGACAATTTAACGATTATAAACCGTGAGAGCAATCTAAATTAGTTTCCTACCTTAAGCTTATCAGACAGTTGATGAAACACTTATCTGAAGCTCTTATCGGATCTCTCCTACTAGGTTGCTGTAGTCCACCCTTCAAAACTTCTTTCTAATTTCCACGTTTCCAAAAAGCTATTCTTTCAACTGACTCAAATAATAGGACTAATTCTAACACACCCATTACCAGGGTTCAAATAGCACTCAAGTTAGCATAAAATTAAGTTTTCTCTACGGAAGGCGGTTTCCAACTCAAATAACAGGTAAAGAAGAATTTCCCCAAGAGGATTAATAGAAGGACCGCGGACAGAACCTGATACCCACCAACAGCCAGTGCTCTGTACCAGGCATAAAACAAACTGCATATAAATGCAATGGGTTAATTTTTGTAGAAAACATTGAAATTTTTGATACATCAATACAGGTAACTTTTCATAAATTTTACAGCTGTTAAAAGACCGCTTTCGGTAGATAATGGTAAAGTACACGTGATTATCAGGCAAAATGAATGGGGAAAAAAGAGATAGATGTTGAAAAATATTAAGTAGCTATATATCATTTAAAAAAGTCATGCAATCTTTTTAAGAAAACTGAAAACCTGGAAATACGAATAATTTTAATCAAAGTCTCAAACACGGTCATTTGACCACTCTGATAGTTTTAGAGTTTAATGTTGAAGCAGTAGTTGATATGAGAGCAAAAACACATACTCCACAAAGCGAAAAAAGCTGTATTTTTAGGGTGTACTTGAATTTTGTTGTTGAAAATTTTTATTTTTTCTAACACTATCGATTTTTATTACCTTTTATGGTACTGATATTTTGAAGTGATAGCTGCTTTAGGCGCGTTTTGTTGGAGAGTGAACTTGAATTATGCGTTTTAAGAAGCCAAGCATTGTTACGCTCAGGTTTGTAACTCTCATAACAATAAATAGGAATTTTCCGTAACAATGCAAAGTCCTTCAACAAAAAAAAAAAGACTTACAACAATGACAAAATTTGGCGTCGAAAATCGGTTTTCAGCCAAGCTGGAATTTCATGACGTTGCTCTTTTGACTGTATTAACATTGTTTTAAAAAATAGTCGGCTATTAGTAACTTCTTTAAGCGCGTTTTTCTGGAGAGTTAACTTGAGTGAACATCACGTTCGGGTTTGTAACGCTCACTCTGCCTTTTTCGTCATTGTTGTAAGAATGTTATTGTTACAACAATGACAAAATTTGGCGTCGAAAATCGGATTTCAGCCAAACTGGAATTTCATGATGTTGCTTTATTGACTGTATTAATTAAATTTGTTTAAATATTAAATGCTTTTAACATGTGATTAACTGGAAAAATATTATTAAAATCCCAATCTCTACAATGTTTTACATTTTTTTACAAATTTCTATGGATTTTCTTAGATTTAAATTCCAAAAAAAAAGTTACAACTATTTTTCAAGTAGATTGGTACATTGTATTCTCAACGCTTTCTCAAAGCTGCCAAGTTAGACTGAGATGGAATATTGTAAAACTTTTTTAAAATATTTATGAAATTTCGTAATTTTGAAAATTTTTTATTTTTCTGCTTTTTTTGCACATAAACTATTTTTAAAAAAGGCACTTTTCCATTTCAAGGAACCATAAAAATGCAACGAAAAAATCTGCTAAAATCACCAAATGCCAGTAATAATTAATTGTGATAAACCTACGGCAGAATTGACCAGTTTGAAGTTTATGGAGCATGTGCGGAAAGAGACAACTTTTTGATACATTGCACAACTGATAGTTTTCTTTATTTTTAAAAAAGCGATTTAGAGTGAAAAACTTAAAAAAATAAGAAAATGCTGAGAAATGTTTTCATCAGATAGTATTATTAACATTTTGAATCTTTCTGTATACAGTGAATGCAAACAAATGTCTAGGTTTTCTTTCCCATACATAATAATAATGAATAAATAATTTTATATGTCAATACTAATATGCCCTTGTTTTTTATTCACCTAACTAATCCCTGAAACGATATTACAAAATTTAAAGTTATCACTTCTATCGTGGTCTTAAGCACACACTCTTTTTTTAAGTTTTCTAACTTTTAAATATAAATCAGTCTTTGAAGTCTTATAATCTCGAATTATTTCCTCCCTTTAAAGTTCATAATTTCAGATAAATTTATAAATATAAACACTAAGAGAGAGGAGAGGAGAAAGGAGAGAGCAGGGGAAGCACAGCACGTGTGTGTTATCATTGTTCCTTAAACTTTTTTATATATTGCATCACCTATTATTTCGTCTTGTTACACTTAATTTTGTCAAATCTTTGGTTTCCTTGAAATCGTATTTCTTAGGAAATTGACTGGTAATGGTGTTGATCAAAGCATTATTTTAAGGGTCAATAATTTTTCAAAAATTCTAATATGGATGTGTTTTTTGTTTTGTTTTATCATTAAAAATGATAGATTGGTGATAGTTCATACAGTTAGTTTAAATTCTATCGAAATGGCTGAATCGGCATTTTCTATGCTTCCGTTCTACATAAGTTATAGAAATGACGAATCAATCTTATTTAAGAAAGAAAAAAAAATCTTTATCTTATTATTATGTTGATTATTCGTATTTTGTCTTATGGTAGATGTCAGATCACATTTTTAGGTTTAAATTTAGTTTAGTTTTAATCAATCTTATTTCTAGCTTAAAATGACAGACTACGATTGGAAACGTAATTTGGAAAAATCGTATAAATGAACATTTTTTTTTCATATTGAGTATCAGCTGAATTAGAATATACATATAAAAATATCTTAAGAATATTATTAGAAGAAAAAAATTATTCAAATACATGTTTTTGACAAAAAATGAAGAAGGAATGTGACTTATTTTTCAAAACATTCTCCTTTTTTGAAAAATACTTCTACAATAATAATAAATTGCCTAAATATAGCTAAGACTACTCTACTAGGGTTGAAATGAAATATTTGAAAAATTCATATTATTTTCAGAGGTACGATCAATTGAAATAGTAACGAGTGTTTTTAGTTAAAATTGCTCTGATATAATAAAACATGAATAAATCTACTTCTGAATAACATATTTCAGAATTTTTATTTCAACTTTTGTATAAAAGTTCTAGCTACAAAAAATATTATTATTATAGAAATATTTATCGTGAAAGGAGAATGCTTCGAGCATGTGTCGTTCTTTCTACCTTGTTTGGTAAAAAATTGAATTTAAATAATGTTTTCTTGTCGTAATATTCTTAAAACATTTTTATTTGTATAATCTAAATTTAACTGACACTAAATATCAAAAGAAATTATCCATTTATATGCTCTTTCAAAATTAATGTTTCGAATGTAGTCAGTGACCTTAAGTGAAAGAAAATAGGACTGATTAAGTAGCTAGTTTACCTCTACTAAAACAACACACAGTTCGTCATGATATCACTACTTTAGTACAAGAAAAATATAATCGTAATGTAACTTCATCCTTGTCGTTCTTACTGCAAGAAGTAAATTTAGAACAATCTCTGTTGACTAGAGTAAAATTGTCATGATGGCAGAGAAATTTCGTTTCTTTTATCACTCATTCCCTCTGATTTATTTCCGTTTTATTCTAGATTTACCGTGGATAAGCACAAGTCTAGCACTTATGGGCAAGTTTTTCATAACAGGGTCCTTCGGCCTACTGTACTTATACACTGCAGAGATTTTTCCAACTGGGGTGCGTAATGTCACCCTTGGATCATGTTCCATGTGCGCACGTGTAGGCTCTATCCTCGCACCGTTTGTGAGAGACCTGGTGAGTAGCATAGCAGAAGACTTCAAATTTTTTTAATAAACTGGTGAAATAAAGCCACGCCTCATATACTTTCTGCCTCTGACTACTTGTATTCACTATTCTGATGGAACAAACATGAATATGTTCAGTTTTAACGAAAAGTTAGGGCAAAACGTTTTTGTTTGTGAAATAAAATCTTCTTACCGTAAAATCCGGCGGATAACACGCATCGCCGTATAACGCGTACCTATATTTTCAAGCTACAATTTTGAATTTTTAGACATGTCCGCCGTAAAGCGCGTACCCTCTTTTTTACGAAGAAGCCTGAAATGTAGGTATGCAATGTTCTTGTGTTTTGAAGTAATTTAGTCGAGGTATTTAGTCCAATCTTCAGAAAAGAATTGTATACTTCATGAACTTCAACCCTTTGAGTTCACGAGGAGTGTTATTTCTTTTAAACAAACAGTATTTTGATATATGTGGAAGTATAATGTTTTATGGTCATCTCTTATTTTAATTTTTAAAGCTGTTATTTTAATACCCGTTATATAGCGCGCACCCGTAAATTTCTATCTTATTTTTTGTGTTAAAATTGCGCGTTATACGCTTGATTTTACATCAATTATTTTATAAGACGAGTTTAGGAAAGATAATTTTAACGCATAAACAAATAAAGATAAGAAGACTTGTTTTAATACTTGTGTGTAGTAGGTTCTAAAGGCTCTGGTACATCACGTAAAATCATTATCTTGAAGGTCTCAAATTACTGATGCAAAACTTTCTGGACAGTAATTCTCTTGAAGGGCAATACACTACTTATGTCAACGATCGCACAATCTATTGAAACACTACTGGAAGTCATCTTTTGCAGTTACATGTAAGGGATCTTGTGATGCTGTTTTTACCTCAAGTGATGACACAAAGCGACGCCCCTGAAGTTTTTTTTTCAAAGATGATAATAAATAAAAATCAGAGACCTAAGTGTGGTGAATAGATGGGATCTGGAAGCACTTTAGTATCAGCCTTAAAGAGAAACTCTGTGAATGATTTGGAGCAATTAGCAGGTGCATTGCCATTCAGAAAGTACCATTGTCCACTTTTCTACAGCTGAAGTCATTTGCATCGCGAATAGACTCCCTCAAGTAACGCAAAATGTCTAGACGTTGTTCCTTGTTCGTATTCTGTTTTCAGGACTAAATTCTAAAGGAATCATTCCTTCAGAATGAAAAGAATACTCCCTTACCACATCTTGAATTTCTTTAAACATTGATATCACTCATACATCTTCGATTTGGATATCGTAGGAACACCAAACATAAATCTTCCTTAAGATTCCTAAAGCAAGTTTTTTACCCAAATGATGAATAGTTTTGCAGCGTTGCTCTTCAAGAGCCATGTTTATTATGTCGAAGAGCAAATGTGACTATCTCAGAACAAAATATTCGAGCGCGCAGTTCAATCACTATCCTGTATATGAAGGACAGGGATGAGAGAATGCATATTTCAAACGGTGTTCCACTTACTACATGCTTTGGCTATCATAGATAACCTTAGATCCTGAACTTTTAGATCTTGCAGTTTTTGACCTGAGATCACCAAAGGGAGAGAAAGTGTAAATGAATGCCATGGAGTTTTCATTTTACAAAATGGCAGAAGTACTCTAACAATACAATTTTTTAAGTTTTTTTTTGTAAAGCTTAGCAATTTTCAGGAAACATAAATACTTGAAGATCAACAGGAAAAAAGGATCCTATATTAATTCGAAGAAGACATCGTGCAAATTGTGTCAGACAATCAGTGCACAGTTTTAAAACATGCTTTTTAGCACGGCTTTCGAAAAGGGCAGAGTGGAAACGAGTGTGTGCAACCGAAGAGGGCAATTTTGAGTGAGTGAGAAGTTATATTAACGTCTCACTATTCAGCAATACGAGGCTATTGGTGACGGACCTCGTTCTTTGAACCTCTGTCAAGTGATAAGGACGACATTTGACTTGGTACATCCGTCTCTCAACTACCACAACAATAAGAGGACATTGAACCACCACAGATTTAACGTGCATTGACCTCCTCTGCAAGATGGGTCTTCAATGGCATTAGGATTTGAACACGCGATGCTCCGGACTGGAGTTTGTGACAGTAACCACTAAGCTACAGAGGCCACGATGACACATTTTATGGAGAAAAGTGTAAGAGAGTTGCATCTAATACGAGTATTTTGTAATAATAAGAAAGGAATATTTTTAACTAGTCGCGTAATTAACTGAGTGATAAAAAATGCTTGGCAGTTGAAGAATCCACGTTTCTCGTGTTTTTAAAGGGCATAGCAACTTTGGAAATTCAAAAATAAATTTTTCAAAATCATTTTTAAAATTTAATATTGAATATTAGGAACATTTCTCAAAGCAAACCGTGTCGAAATCCGACACTCTCAGCAATAAAAAAAGTGTAAATGTCAACCAAGGACAACTTGTCCTTAAAAAAATGTAAACAAACATATTTTTCGTTAATTTCTGATTGTATTTAGTTGATTTGGTGTTTGCTTTGTTAACATCATACTTCAAAGCAGCGTGAGGTTTATTCGTGACGAACATCGTAGTTTAAAATCACGGTCAAGTGATGAGGATGGCTCCTGATTAGACACTTTACTTTCCAGGCTCTATTCAGATTTGGAATAAACTACTAAATTTTTATAATACATTGGGCATAACGCCATTACCATTCAATAAATGATTAAGTGAGACTCTCTCTCTCTCTCTCTATATATATATATATCTTCCTGTATATACTGTAAAATGCGGAGTATAAAGCGCACTTTAAAAACAAAAAATAAGATTGAAATTCACAGGTACGTGCTATGCGCTTAAAAATGCTAGCTTCAGAAATTAAAAAAATTGATGCAAATAAAAAAAAACTTCGTCTTCTACAAAGATCGGAATATTGTTCATTTAAAACAAAAGTCATAACTTATGAACATAAAGGGTTAATTTTCTAGAAATATACTATTTTTTTAAAACCCTGCGGTAATATCTCAAATAAATGGCTTTAAATTATTAATAGCAATATTAACGTACATTGGAGGTTCCTTCGTAAAAAAGGGGAGCGCGTTATACGGCGAGAATATACCTTAAAACTAAAAAATGCAACTTGAAAGTACTTTACACGACTTTATATATATATATATCGCGTCACCCGTAACTTTTATTTTCTATAAATTTTAAAACAAAATATAGAGTTTTTAAATGTGTGTATATAGAGTATTAAGGTTGTTTTTATCAAAACTTAATAATTTTATGCGTTACTGTTATTGTCTATAGCCCGGGAATATGTTTTGTAGAACTCGCGTGGTAAGTCTTTATCTAATAGTTATAAATTTGATTTTAAAATATTTTAGTAATTATTACAGGCTATAATATTATCGCTTTACATTAATAGATTATGGTTTTATTTATAATAATAGTTAAACTCTTCTCTAGAAATTTCTTGCTTTCCTTATGGCTCAGAGTATTGGCAAATCCAGGTGAAGGTTGGCCGGCCGAAAAACATTGTTTAAACCTGCAACCCTGGTTCCTAAGGCCAGGAGTTTGCTGTAGTATTTCTGTGGCTAAATATATTCTATCATGACTATAGTTATCTTAGGTATAATAACTATTTTTTGTATATTTTCGTAATTATATATATATATATATATATATATATTTTTTATATATTATATATATATATATATATATATATATATATATTTCTAATGGGCTGCGGAATGGTGTTTGACCATTGCAGACCTAGTAAGTTCCCCGGAAGCTTGTATCTCTTTTAAGCGCGGCATCATTAAGGCGGATACCAATCGCCGCAGAGAAATTTACCTGAGTTCTTACGATGCGAACCTGTACTAGAATTTAATTTTGCCGAAGTCACCCAAGCCAAGCCAAACAGACAATCTAGGGATCCTTCACATTACAATCATACGGCACGGCCGCTGTCGGTTTTCTGCATCATGAAAATACACCGACTCGGGCCAAGGTTGAACCCGCAAACATAGGTACAAAAAGAACAGCGACAAACCAACGAAGCCACCCAGCCGATGATTTTACGATATATATATGTAAATATGTGTGTGTGTGAGTATGAATATCAGGACCTTCCAAAAATTACAAATGATATTTGTGCAAAATGTGATATTTACTGATGAAATCACTGATCATCTATATTTTATGAAACGACTGGGTTTTAAGACAAAATATTTTTCTATCATATTTACTTTTATTAAAGATGACATTTCGACGATACAGAAATAAACGTACAGAAATTGAGTCTAAATCTTCTTCAAAAGAGGCTCGTAAGACTTTGAGAATGATGGGGAAAAATAGTTCAAGAACAATTTATGGGAAAAGAAAGCCCATCAAATGAAATGGATACATCTTAAGTATAAAAAGTATAATAATTCAAAAATCTTTTTAGTTGAATTATTAAACTTGATTTTCTGAGTTTTGAATTTTTTCATACTATTGCACAAGAATAAAAAAAAATGTTTCCCAGAGCAAATCAAGAGAAATACGCGTGAGAACTCGCTGCCAAATGCATTCCTCAAGGATAGCAAGCCTTCACGGAATAAATGGTGTAGTAACATTAAATTTTTTGCTAATGTAAGTACAGTTTAAAATTTAGCTTTTTGAGAGTTATTATTGTTCTTTTAACATTCGTTATTTTTAGAATTAAAATGTGCCTTCATAAGGAAGAACAACAAGATTTAATAAAAAGCGAGCAATATAAAATAATAATGCAAAATTTATTGTGAAATATTATAAAATTTGATTTCATATAAAAATATTTAAAAGGGTTTGAACGTCCACAGGAGCCTTTGTTAAATTACGTAAGTTTATGCACCGTTTTCTCAGAAACTACTTACTTCATATGGATGAAATTTTTACATTAGGTTCTGTGTACCATTTATAATACTTTAAAGTAAGGTTTTGTCTTTTTGTTAAAAATTAAAATAATTATGACTTATTTAAAAAGTGTTACATTTTTTATTAAAAATTAAGTTTAAATGATCTTATCTAAAAAGTTTTGCTAGATTCCCTCCATTAAAGTGTGAAAACATTTTAGAAGTATGCTCACTGAAAATTTGAGGTCCATACTTAAATTAGTTTTTGAGAAAAAGGTACATATAAAATGAAAAATATTACATTTTGAGTAAACCGGCTGTAAAGCAAAAATGGCAATTTTTCAGGATTTAACTTTTTTCAGTACTTTACAGAAGCATACGGCATGTAAAAGATTCCTAGAATGTCTGTTTGGCTTAGATGCTCTCGGCAAAATTAAATCCTAGTACTGGTTCGCATCGCCAAGAGCTCAGGTACCTCCCTCTGAGGAGAAAACTGGGTGTCAAAATTGCTTGCTGTAATTGGTATCCCCTATATCAGTGATGGCGAACCTATGACCCGTGGGTCAGTGGCTGACCCACGCAAGCTTTTAACTGACCCACGATTGCTAGGCAACTACTTGTTTGCTTACGCGGGTTTATTTAGATTTTCTAACTTGTGTGGATTATTTATCTTCTATTTGTATTTTTTCAAGCCCTGTATTGACACAAAATCAATTTAATCCTTTAGTTTGATCATTATAGTTCCAAAGTTACGAAAATGACAACAAATGTATATGAAGATATGTAGTATTTGAAATAAAGCAGAAATGTTTACAAAATATCAAATAAAGTGTAGAATTTTACTCACATTTGGTTTGTTGAAAAAAATCGACTAACAAAAGCAAATAATCATATTTAAAGCATTTTCTACGGATGAAATGTACTTTTGTAAGGTTTTGTTCAGTTATGTTTGTAGAAAGAGACTTCCATAGCACTTGTAACGTCGCCTCACTGTTTCCCCTTGTCAGATGCCAATGGAGGCCATGCACATATCTCATATTCTCTATAATAGCAATTTTTGGCTCACAATTTAAGGCGCTTGCCCCAGTCAGTACCAGTGTTGAACTTACATTTCGAACGTATTAAAAAGTAATGTGTAGCATGTATGTGTGTCAGGTATGTAAATACAAAATTTCTTCTCAAATTATTGTATTCTAAATATAAATATTTTTAATTGTAGTCCGTACTATGACGGCGGTTAGAAAATTAAAAACAAGCCGTACAAGTTCGTGGCCATATCAAGCAGAAAGGTTTGATAAATATAGGGGGATTGAAATGAATAAAATGGTTATACGTATGATTTGTACTGAAAAAGTGACTCCACGTATCTATTCTATTTCTATACAAATAAATAAAATTGAAGTGTCTGTTTGTAATTTAAAATTAGCAGCTTTTTACTTAATGCACTAAAAGTATATACGGTACTCATAACAAAAAACCAATTTTTAAAATTTTTGCCTGTCTGTCTGTCTGTCTTTCTGTCTGTCTGTCTGTTTGTTCCGGCTAATCTCGGAAACGGCTGGTGCGATTTTAAAAAATCTTTCACTAATGGAAAGCTACATTAACGGGGAGTAACATAGGCTATATTTTATTCCCGTATTCTTACGGGTGAACGTGAAACTGAATGCCAAGATGAACGCCAAATTGAACGCCAAGCTGAGCTAATGAAGTCGTTGTTTTGGTTACTGGCGACCGGTGCTCTTCATGAGACATAATAGTGTTACGCGCACATGATAATACGCTGACACGTGCCATAATTTTTTTTATGATAGGTATCTCACTGTTCAGTTAAGTAGCGGATCGGCTGTTTCGGATGCACGTTTAAAAATAATAAATGAAGGCTTCATAAGCAAAAAGCAATGCAAGAAACAAAAAATTGATAAGCTTTACGGTTAGTTTTTATCCTTTCTTTTTTTTATTTACATTTTAAGTCACATTTAAACAATAGTTATTATAATCCCAATCTATATCTATACAAATAAATAAAATTGAAGTGTCTGTTTGTAATTTCAAATTAGCAGAAATTGTTTGCGGGGGCGGGGGTTTAAGGGGCGTTAGAAATTCCGATTTTTAAGTTATTAGACGTACAGTCTTGAAACTTAGTAAGTAGATTCCTCTCATAGGGTAGAGATACGCTACAAAATGGGTTTCGTGAAAATTGCCCTCAAGTGGCGTTGCGGGACTTAAGGGGCGTTATAGATAATTATTTCCATTTTTAAACTATTAGACGCACAGTCTTTATATTTGATAAGTAGATTTCTTTTATAGAGTAGAGATCAGCTATAAGAAGGTTTTGTGAAAACAGACCTCTAAATGGCGTTGCAGGGGATTTAGTGGCGTACTAGATAAATATTTTCGTTTTTAAACTACTCCACCTCCCTGCTTGAAAATTGGTAGGAATATTTATTTCATGGAGTAAATATCCGCGACAAAACAGGTTTGGGAAAAATTGACCCCCAAGGGGTGTTAAGGGAAGATATAAATAATTATTTCTATTTTTAAACTATTAGACGCACAGTTTGAAATTTGGTAAGCAGATTCCTCTCATAGGATAGAGATACACTACAAAATGTGTTTTGTGAAAATCGACCCCTAGGCCGCGTTGCGGGGGTTCAAAGGGCGTTATTGATAATTTTTTTTTGCATTTTTAATCTATTGGACGCACAGTCTTCAAATTTTGCTAAGCAGATTCCTTTCCTAGTGTGCAATTCCACTACAAAATTGGTTTTGTGAAAATAGACCCAGAAGTGGCGTTGCGGGGGCTCAAGTGGCGTTATAGAAAATTATCCCCCTTTTTAAACTATTAGACGTACAGTCTTGAAATTTGATAAGCAGATTCCTTTCGTAAAGTAGAGAACCGCTACAAAATGGGTTTCGCGAATATCAACTACCAAGTTTATTTTCAGGAGATTAAGAGGCGTAATTGATTTTTTCCATTTTAAACTATTTGATCATCCTGCTTGAAAATTGGTATGCATGTTCCTTCCATGGAATAGAGTTCCTCTAACAAAGAGTAAAACAAAAATTGACCCCTAAGGAGGGTTGCGAGGGGTCAAGTGGAGTTACAGAAAAAAAATCCTGTTTTTAATTGTTAGACCCATATACTTGAAATTTGTTAAGCATGTTTCTTTTGTTGAATAGGAATCCACTAAGAATGTATTTTAAGCAAATCAAGTTCTTGGGGGGGGGTGCAGGGGGTTACTGGGACGTATTGACGAAAAAAATTACTTTTTTCGAGCTACAATGACTATAATAATGAAATTTGGTTTGCATTTTTCTTTTGTTCAGTTGAAATCCGCTAAGAGCGGTTATATTGAAAACGGCTCTCAACGGGATTACGGGGATATTGATAGTAAAACTTTTTTTTTCTGTTAGATTTAGACTTGAAATTTGGCTTGCATGTTCAATTTACGGAGTAGAGATCCACCGAAAATTGGTTTTGCGGGAATCCACTTGGTTTTTGGGTTACGAAAGAGCAAACATCATTCTATGCTTCAATTTTAGAGATTTTTAGAAAACACAAATTAGATGAGTTCTGTCCCTTTTTTTTATCAACAGGCGACAGTTACAGGTATAAGTATATTTTTCAATACAATCGAATTCTTAATGCAGGACTTAGATATCAATAATTTATACATATATATAAGCAGTAAAAATTTATAAAACATCATGAAATTCCCAGCGAAGCGGGCGGGTAACAGCTAGTAAATAAATAAAATTGAAGTGTCTGTTTGTAATTTCAAATTAGCAGTTTGTTACTAAATGCATTTAAAGGTATTTACGGTACTTATACCAAAAAATCAATTTTTAAAATTTTTGTCTGTCTGTCTGTCTGTCTGTTTGTTCCGGCTAATCTCGGAAACGGCTGGTGCGATTTTAAAAATTCTTTCACTAATGGAAAGCTACATTAACGGGGAGTAACATAGGCTATATTTTATTCCCGTATTCTTACGGGAACGGGAACTATACGGGTGAACGTGAAACTGAATGCCAAGATGAACGCCAAATTGAACGCCAAGCTGAGCTAATGAAGTCGTTGTTTTGGTTACTGGCGACCGATGCTCTTCATGAGACATAATAGTGTTACGCGCACATGATAACACGCTGACACGTGCCATAATTTTTTTTTAATGATATTCATCTCACTGTTCAGTTAAGTAGATCATCGGCTGTTTCAGATGCACTTTTAAAAATAATAAATCAAGGCTTCATAAGCAAAAAGCAATGCAAGAAACAAAAAATTGATAAGTTTTACGGTTAGTTTTAATCCTTTCTTTTTTTTTATTTACATTTTTTAGTCACATGTAAACAATAGTTATTATAATCCCAATCTATATCTATATAAATAAATAAAATTGAAGTGTCTGTTTGTAATTTCAAATTAGCAGTTTGTTACTAAATGCATTTAAAGGTATTTACGGTACTTATATCAAAAAATCAATTTTTAAAATTTTTGTCTGTCTGTCTGTCTGTTTGTTCCGGCTAATCTCGGAAACGGCTGGTGCGATTTTAAAAATTCTTTCACTAATGGAAAGCTACATTATCAACGAGTAACATAAGGCACATTTTATCTCTATATTCCTACGGAAACGAAAACTATGCGGGTAAAACCGTGGGACTTTGCTTACTCCCCACCAAGTTGGCGCAAAATTATGCATTTGGTCAATAATGGAAATTTTTATAATGGAAATTTTTCACATTTATAACACAGTGTAATTTAGCATCTTTACAAAAATCAATTTTTAAATGGTTTTTTATTAAACGTATAACATTTATTATGTTACGTTTGTTAAATGTCAAACTCAAAATTTGAGAAATATCGCCAAGTTGGCTAAGAAGTTCTCTGTTCCGACAATCCCAGATATTTTAATGCAAATTTTCTACCACATTTTAAAGAGGGAAACGAAATAGTTTTAGCGAATTGCGCGCGTGATATTGAAAATTTTATGGTAATTTACAGTTTAATAAAAAGTTTTGATTGTTCGAATGTTTATCACTTTGAATTTTTTTTAAATCTAATTATACAATATTCATATTTTGCACAAATTTTCACTTATACTGAACTTAGATATTTTACGTGGAAGTATTACTTTGAAGATATATTAGATATTACTATGGAGGAGAAGCCATACAATGTCACTCGCCGAATAAAATTAGGGAGCTTTACGCAATACTTATTTCATCTCCGGTCTTTCTAATCACAAAACCTTTTGGAAAAGTACTAAGACTACATGGCGGAAGATATTTTGCAGCAAATACAAGCAAATATGCCTTTCAATCAACACATCTACAACGCGAAACGCAATAAACGTTTTCAAAATGGTTGGGAAGAAGCTACATGATTTTGGAATGATTATTCCTAGACGTGTCGACGGAAATGGCTTCGATAATGAAATAGCTTGAGAATTAAACTACGATTTTATAGCATTGCAACATCAAGTATCAAAATTTATCTCTTAGTTAACTCCAGAACAAGGTCACGTTTTCCAACAAATGTTACGCAAAATAGAATCTGGCAGTGGTGCACTCTTTTTTTCCTCGATGCCCCTGGAGGAACAGGTAAAACGTTTTTGCTAAACTTATTATTAATGACCATCAGAAAAACCCAGAAGATAGCAGTTGCTATGGCTTCTTCTGGTATAGCCGCAACTTTACTGACCAACGGTCGTACTGCACATTCCGTTTTAAAATTATCATTTAATCTTGCATTTGAAGATTCACTCATCTGAAATTTCAGAAAAAAATAGCTCTCAAGGCAGGATGCTTCCACAATGCAAGCTTTTAGTGTGGGATTAAAGTATGGTGTCTCACAAGAAAGCTATAGAAGCGTTAAATCGGACTCTTCAGGATTTACGAGATAGTACAAATATCATAGGAGGAATGGTACTTTATTATATATTGGCTGGTGAATTTTCAAAAACTCCCCCTGTAATCCTGTCGCAGATGAAATCAGTCTCTATTAAATCATCAAGCTTATGGGCAAAATTTGAAAAATTAAGTCTGAAAACGAATATGAGAGTGCATCTACATAATGACGTAGATTTGGTACATTGTGCAGAGACGCAATTGAAAATCAGTTATGGATGTTTGGACGCAAATGCTGGAGGTTATATTTTACTTCCAAAGAATTTTGCAATGTAGAAGAAAATGATGTAAATCTTATTGCTCAAATTTACCCGGGCTTGCAACAAAATTTAAATTGGGATCAGTGGTTGCGCGCAAGATCAATATTGGCGCCTAACAATGACATTGTCCATAAAATCAACATTGAAAATTTAAACGACGTGTGGGGGAGGGGGACATGAAGAAATACTTATCAATGAATGCAATCATTGATAAAGAACAAAGTACTTCATATCCCACGGAGTTCTTAAATTCACTTGAACTTTCGGGTATGCCCTCACATAAACTTCAATTAAAACTAAATGTACCAGTTATGCATAATCTCGATGCTCCTCGACTATTAAAGGAACGAGGCTTAGGATCACAAAACTGATGCAGAATATACTTGGTGCCAATATTTTAACATATGTCATGAAAAGGGATAGTGTTATCATACCTCGAATTCCAAGTATCTCCACTGACCTACCGTTTCAACTCAAACGATTTCAATATTCCCAGTTTTAATGTTGCTATTAACAAAGCTAACTTTTCAGGTAGCAGGGGTGCATTTGGAAAAGCAATGTTTTTCCCATGGCCAACTATATGTAGCCTGATCGGTGTGTCCAATGTTTAAATCTTCACATATTTGGAACTGACGGAAGGACATATAATATATATGGTACACAGTTCTGTTTTGAGCTCCTTTAAAGAGAAATTATACATTAAACGTAGATACTTTCGATTTTTAAAAATATTAATAGCTTAAGTTATTTAATTTTTGTTGTTAATTATTATAATAAATAACATTTTCAGTTTTTTTTAAACTAAGCTCAATTTTAGAATTTTTAAATTTTATTGGTTCCAGTCAAGCAATAAAAAAAATTGCCATATTATATTACTTACTTTTTAATGATAATGATTACGACTTTGACAGTTATTTAAAAACATCAACGCGAGCGGAGCCGCGGGTAAAAGCTAGTATATAATATAAAAAGATATTTTAAAACATTGCATTCAAATCTCGGCATGTCGACAGATGAGGATAGAAACACTTGTTCCTTACAAAAGAAAAAAAAGATTGCATTTTTCTCAAAGCAGTGTTTAAAAAAGTTTTTTGGTTCCAAAAAATAACATTACAGCTGCTAGTTTCTAAGTTGCCCATTACATTGCTCGCAACAGGAAACCTTTTTCAGTAGAAGGATTTGTAAAAAAAAAGCGTTTTTTAAAATGTAGTCCTACATTGGTTGCTGATTTTAAAGAAAAATGCTTGATTATGAAGTTTATAAATGAGTTACCTATAAGTCGCAATAAAATTAAAGGTCAAATTAATGTAATTGGAAAAAAAATATTTTTTCGCGCAAATGTATAACGCTTTAAATTATGCAGAAATGTATTGAATTGCTTTAGATGAGATTAATAATATAAATGGTTATGCACAATTTGCAGTTTTTGCTCGGTATAAGTTTGGAAATATAATGAAATAAGAGTGTGTTTTTTTAATGAAACTAATAACGTTGAAAGGAAAGTGTACCAGTCCTGATATTTTTACATAATTTTATATTGCATATAAAGAAATGGATACTGACTTTTAGAAAATAATTTCTGTAAACAGACGGTGCACCTAGTGCGGTAAGGGAAAACATTAGATTTATTCAGCAACTTAAACAAAATACTTCACATTTTCCGATTGAATTTCATTGTATAATTCACCAGCAAGTTTTATGTGCTAAGCATAATTTAAAAACATTTTCCATTGTACTATCAGTTGTTGTAAAAATAATCAACTTCATAAACGTAAGAGTTCTTTATAAAAGGAAATTTGTATAATTTTTAGAGGAAATTGAGTGCCAATATTCAGGGATTTTGACATACAATAAAGTGCTATGGCTTATTTTCTGTGAAGTCCTTCATAAATTTACAACGTTATTAGAAGAAAGTATGATCTTTTTAATTGAAAAAGACAATAGCATTGGTGAATTATCCAATATACATTAATCAACTGATTAAATGTTTTTATGAGACACTCAGAATTTTAATGAACCGAATAAAAAACATGGACTAATTGTTTTAACAATATTTGAAAATATTATGAATATTATTTTACTCAATTACAAAAACATTTTTAAAACACAATTATCGAAAACTCCGTTGACATTTATGAAAATGCAAAAAAAAAAAATATGTAATGATTATGCTGGAAATAAAACAAGGTTTTGAAGAGAGATTCAATGAATTTAAGAGTTTGGAAAATACATTTCGCTTTATTTTATATCCATACAAAATAGAATTTGAAACGATGGTGTTGACCGAATTTATGTGGCTAGGTATAGATAATTTAGAAATGAAATTAGTTGAACTTCGAAGCAGCGTAGTGTGTAAAACAAAATTTCAAGATTTGATTTCTGAAGTAGAAGGAGAAAAATTTCGTGAAAATCTTGCAAATACTATTGATCCCACAGTAAAAATTGAAAATACACTGCTGGCCACCGTAAATGCAACACCAAGAAAGACAAGAGATAACACAACAAATTTATTTTGTAGATAACATGTTGACCAAGTATCAAATGATTAAATTTATAGATTTCTGTGAAGTGTGGTTCCTGCCAGAATCAGTGGCCAGAGTAGCCGCCATTCTTGGAGATCACCGCTGCCACACGCCTCGGCATTGATTCAAAGAGACTTTGGACGTGTTCTTGGGGTACAGCAGACAAACAGCTTCCACACGTTGCCAAAGTTGATCTGGTGTGGCAGTTGGGCGTGTAATCTGGGTCAATCGTTCAGCAACCATGGACCACATGTTTTCTATCGGTGAGAGATCCGGAGAGCGAGCCAGCCAGGGAAGCAATTCAATCTGGTGATTGACGAAGAACCTTTGGACAATGCGTACCACGTGTGGTCGCGCATTATCCTGTTGAAATATGGCTGTGGCCAAGCCCTGAAGGTAAGGAAGGACAACTGGCTCCAACACCTCGGGGATGTAGCGCTGGCTGTTTAAAGTACCGGCAATGCGTACTAGAGGAGTGCGAGAGTGATATCCAATACCGCCCCATACCATACCATAATACCCGTTGCAGGACCAGTGTGGCGGTGCATAACGCAGCTGTTCAGCATCCTCTCTCCATGGTGTCTCCAAACTCGAATCCGACCATAGTGGTGTTGCAGATAGATGAGTGACTCGTCAGTAAAGAGAACTTCATTCCATTCTGCCGCCCGTATCCTTCTTTCATCGCACCATTGGCGGCGAAGACATCTGTGGTTCTGCGTCAAGGGAAGACCAAGCAATGAACGTCTTGCGGACAGACCACTCTGCTGTAAATGGCGTCGAATGGTACGCGCAGACACTGAATGATGCGTTACAGACTCTGGCTGTTCTATGGTTCGTGATGTGACTGAGTGATCCGTCACTGCCATGCGCACAATTTACATGTCATCACGTGAAGTGGTGCACTGAGGTGGATGCGATCGACCACGTCGGACCGTCGGACCCTCCTGCATCCAACGGTCACATATCCGCATTACAGTTGTTTGGTTTCGTCCAACACGACTACCGATTTCCCTGAAAGAAAATCCACAATCTCGGTTGGCCACTATCCTTCCTCTGTCGAACTCGGATACTTGATCAAAAGCTGATCGCTGATTTCTGCGAGACATAACTGATCCTTCTTTGAAAAAACTACAAGAAAAACACAATTGCCGAACTTGAAATCGTTGAAATCTCCAAGCCTTAAATAGAGCTTTGAGGTGGCGCCACAGGCGTACGTGATGTGGTCTGCGCTGAAATTCTAATCATTTGCATATCTCACCTCCGCTAATGCATGTCGTAAAGTTCATGTTAATTGCGTGCTTCCTTCAGGGTGTTGCATATGGGATTTTTTACCAAATAATTTAATGTCAATGAAAAAGCTTGTTAATATGTAAGCTCTTTGAATGATGTTTGGGTACACATATTCGTGTGAAAAATTGTTTTCTTCAATAAACTTTGCAAAATCTAATAGAAATAGACTTGACAGGGAATTAACTTCGAAATGCGTTAAACCAGTGGTATTCAAAGCGTGTTCCGCGGAACCTTGGGGTTCCACGAAACAAACCCTAGGGTTCCGCAAGGTAAAAAAATGGAAAGGAAAATTATAAGTTGGTGTATGAAAAATAGATTCATGTTCTTTATTAAGTTTGTGTGGCCGCGGTGGCTGAGTGGTCTAGGCATCGGATCATGGTTAACGTGTCATGAGTTCGATTCTAGTACTACTAAAGATCCGCCGTGTAGGGGAGCGATGCACGTTAAATCTGCCGAGAGCTCAAACCTCCTCCCATTGGTGTGGTGTGGAAGTTAGGAGAGGGGGTGCCAGCTCAGGTGTCGTCCGCTTCACTTGACCATGGTTCAAAATTACGGTTACCGTCACCAAAAGCCCTCGTGTTGCTAATCACGACGTTGATATTCTCTCACTCTATTAAGTTTGTACAAACACAAAATATCTAAATCCTTGCTTGCCAGCGCAAGTCACTCGTACCCCGGTAAAAAAATTTAATAAATATGCGATTCTGGACAGACACTTTTTTTTTGCGTATTTTTTAGAACTTTTAATTCTCTGCATATGCAAGTTGGGGGCCATTACAGGGTATATATACACTGTGGGGGGGCAGAAATTAAATCTAATAAAACCTCCATTTGTGTTTCATGGTATTCTTTAGAAGGAATGGGTTGAATAGTTTAGAAAAAGATTTTTTTTTTCAAAAAAAATAGTGGTATGTTTTAGCAACTTGATTTCTAAATTTCTTATTTAGTTCCAGAATTTATACGGAAAAGACAGAAATTGGAGAATCTTGATTTTGTGTTAAAATAGCACATGTGTGTTTCAAAAAATTTCTCTTCAGTTTCAAAAAATTTTGCAGCTTTTTAAGAATTAATGCACACGTGTAAGTTAAAAAGACAAAAATTATTGCGCTTGCCAGTAGTTTTTTTTAACTTTAAATGTTATAGCGTAAACTTCCTCCATATAGCTTGCTTCTTAGGTTATTTTTACATGTTGATAAATATGATTAAGTGTGCGTTTTCTTCCCTCGAATGCACCAAGATGTTTCACAAACATTTTTGATCAACATTGTTATTTAATGAAAAATTGTTATACACTTCCTGCGGGAAAAAATTTTCACTCGCTTATAAAAACTAATAGATAAGAAATGTTAAAACGCTTTAAGGAACATCCAATGATTATTTACTACACGTAAAAGAATTCCAATAACACTAACTGTGATCGAAATTGAAACAAAATGTGGCTATAATGTCTTTCACAGTTTGAACTTTTCTCTCACATGTTCAAGGACAATAATCGATCGAAGATAATATTACTTTATTTGGTTAATTCTTTTGTATTATTCTTCTCTTATTCTGTTGTGAAAAATGATTAAATTTGGGAACTTTTTTTTCTTTGAAAGCGAACTCAATGAAGTATTACCAAAAATATGGTCTAATCCGTAAGTACCCGAAAGACTATAGAGCTTAGGGGAATAAGAAACCTAACGGAACTGCAAGACAACATTTAAATTCGTACTTATTTGTGTTTTTGGGTGGCGTGTACATAAGTAAAACTCTTTTGCCATAATTTTGAACACAACTACTGTGTTCTGGTCATCTAAATATAATAGTTATTAGATCTTTCGTTTATTTCAAGTGTACGCCTTTTTCTTAAGTGCAATATTTAATTTTTCTAAATCTATGCTAGTTTACTTGTATTCTGCTACAGTCTTAGGCGTGATTAAAATCACGCCAAACAAGCTGTAGACGGAATGTAGATATTATTCAAGATGGCCTCCTCACGAAATATGAAGAATAAAAAAAAAGATTACTGAAACTTGATGAAACAATTGAGAACTGTATAATTACAACCATTTAAAACGATTTCAAAAGTGGAATAAAAAGAAATTTCCTTTATTTTCCAAGTAAAATGTCGCAGAAAAGTGAAGAGGGAAACTGAATGTGAAGAATTTCAAAATGATTGTAGAAAAAGAAATTAAAATAAACGAAAGGAGTAAAAATTAAAAATAAATCAATCAATCAAATGGAGATGAAAGAAGAATTAAATTCTAAAAAAGCGACTTCATTAAGGGAAGTTAAATAAAATTAGGAAATCATTATTAAAAATAAAACTGTAGAAATTAGTTATTTACTACCAAAAAAAAAAAAAGAATTCTGCCTCACAGAGGTGGAATTCACCACGCAAAATTCGACTTCGCAATTTATTACTTTTTAAGAAACAGTTTTCGAGTCTTTTCTAGATTTATCACATTTCCCATTGGGTGAAATCAGTAAAATTTTAACCAAGCTACGAAAAAAAAAAGAAATTGATCAAAAGCGTGAAGACTAGATTTTAGTATAATATATTTCGAGTATGCCGTGGAGCCTTAAGCTTGAAGAATTGAAATTACTTCTGATTGTGCGGACTTAAATATTTTGTTCCTTTTTAATTAGACAAAGTTAACGGCATATACAGCCTTCAATAGCTCAATTACTTTTATATTAAAATATGTTGATGAAATAATAAAATATACCACTACAGAGATACATCAAAAAAAAATTTTCATTTAAAAATGTCTGAAAATAACTAAAAACAAGTTCAATCTCACTAATAATGTACAATAGCGAATAGATTATATCATTAAATCCTTTCTGAGTAAAAACGGTAGAATCTGACATTTTTATTATAATAATATAGCTTTATTTTTTCTTAGGAAACGTCGTCGCTTAGGAAGCTCACGCTTTTTTTTGTATCCATTTACCTTTACCCCGTCATTGGAGACCATTCTCATTTAGGATGTTGACTCAAAGCTTTATCGTTTCTTTGGAGACCGTCCTCATTTGGGTTGCTGTGCTCATAGCTTTACCCTGTCTTTAAAGACCGTTCTCATTTAGGATGCTGTCTCATAGCTTTACCCTGTCTTTGAAGACCGTCCTTATTTAGGATGCCGACTCACAGCGTTACCTTGTCTTTGGAGAGTACCCTTATTTAGGAGGCTACCTTATAGCATTACCCTGTCTTGGAAACTGTTCTCGCTTGGGAAGCTCACGTATATATTGTATTCGTATTTCTTTATCCTGTCTTTGGACACCATCATTCATTTCGGGTACTGTCGCACAGCTTTACCCTGTCTTAGGAGACTGTCCTTGCTCAAGATGCTGACACATAACTTCATTTTGTCTGCAGACACTGTAATCATTTAGAAAGCTAACGAACTTATTGTGTCTACAAAGCATTACTCTGCTTCCGCTTACCGTTTTTAATTAAGAGAGAAGCTGACGTTCTTACTGCATTAAAATCGCTTTACTTTGTCTTCGGATATTGTTTGCAAATGAATTACTGACTTTTTTTTGGTTCATTTTATTAATAAAAGTACGCTCATATTATCTTTCAGTAAATAAATTGTTGGGATTCACGGCAGTAACCACGTTTGATAAAAAATATTTTACCTTTAATGTCTTATAATTATCAATTTTCTTAATTTTAAATTTTAAATCCCATTTAAAAAATAATTTACATTTTAGTAATAATTAACTCCTTATTAATAACAAATATATATCTCGCAAAAAATAATATCGTTAAGATATGTCTGGAATAAATTTGAAACAGTTAATTTTTTCCCTTTAATTATAAAAGAATCTTAAATACTTCTAAAAAAAGTTATTAATCCCTGTAAAACTTCTTCATTTTTGACTCTTCCAAAAAATTTGATAGAATATGGAATATGACTGCATACAACTTTAACATAGTTAGACTTTGCCATTTTATCAAAAAAAATAGAGGTATATATATATATATATATATATCAGAAAATATGCAAGGGAAGGTAACACTGGTAGCGTGAATAATATTTTTACCGATATATATATACACTCAAAAGCCAAAACATTATGACCACCCCTACATTTTGCAATGAACGCGCCTGGATGACGTGAAAGGCACGTGATCAGGTGGAAGTGGTATTTAATTGCTGCTGGAGAGTCTGAAGAATCATTCTTTCACTTACTTATGTGTGTGATGAGAAAGGATGTGGATCTAAGCGACTTTCATAGAGGGCATATTGTAATGGCTCGAAGGCTCGGAACAAGTATTTCCGAAATTGCACGACTCGTGGGTTGTTCGCGATCTACAGTTGTTAGTACTTATACAAAGTGGATGAATGATGGTGAAACCAGCAGTAGACTACATGGTGTTGGACGTCCACACGCTATCAAAGAAAAAGTCTGTCTCGCATGGTGAAGCAAAACGGAGCCAGACAGTGGCTCAGCTGACAGCCCAATACAATGCAGGGCCAAGTAGAATAGTATCGGAGCACACTGTTTAGTGGACACTGTTGGATATGGGGCTACGCAGCAAACGTCCCACACGTGTGCCTTTGCTGATCAAGCGTCATCGCCAACTGCGCCTGCGCTGGGCCCGGGAACATCGCGACTGGTCCATGGATCAGTGAGAGAGACTGGGCCTGGTGAGATGAATCATGGTTTGTCATTCATCACTCCGATGGCCGTGTCAGGATACGCCGTCTTCCAGGCAAACAGTTGCTCCTTCAATGTACAGTAGGTCATACACAGGCCGGTGGTGGCGGTATTATGCTTTGGGGGACGTTTACTTGGGCGTCTCTGGGACCCGTGGTTGTGGTAGAGTAGACCATGAGTGCTACATAGTATCTGAACCTCATTGCGGACCAGTTGCATCCTTGCAAGGCCTTTGTTTTTCCAACTGGAAATGGAATGTTACAACAGGACAACGCCCCGTGTCACAAGGCTAAAATTTTGTTGGAGCAGTTCCAGGAACATGATGCTGAATTCCAGTTAATGACCTGGCCGCCTAACTCACCGGATCTTAATCCGATAGAACACATTTGGGATGTCATGGGATGGCAGCGCAGAGTTCAAAGACCACAATTCGCTATATCTCGTATTTGTGTGACCATTGCTTAAACATCTGGTACAATCTGTCTCCGGCCATCTACCAAGGATTCTTGTGGCATCCATGCCAAGGCGGGTTGAAGCTGTGTTGCGCGCCAAAGGTGGGCCAACTCGTTATTAACAGGTGGTCATAATGTTTTGGCTCTTGAGTATATATATGAATATATATATATATATATACACTAATAAATACTACTTCACAATATACACTCATGGACAAAAAATTAGCGCACAAAGAAATAATTGCCGGATTTTAACGAAACTTGGGATGAAGGTACAGGTCGGGGAGATATGCAAATGATTAGAAATGCAGCGTGATTGCGCATTACTTATAGAAAGTAGAGGGCGTTTAACGTCGTTCTCATCCACGAAAGATCTGCACGTACAATTACAGCTAACACACGTACACGTATTCACAAGTTTCTAAATCATTAATCTTATTCTGGTACTTCGGCAGGTTCGTCGTGTTGAATAACTTAATGCTGACTGGATCGGATAAAGGCTAGGTTCCACACTCGACTTTCCAATTTCAATCTTCAGCTCTTCAGCTTAGCTCGTCGCGTCACTATTCACTAAATCTGTCAACAACTGCGTGTTGATTTACCGATGCTTCAATTCATTTTACTTCAAAAATCTAACTCTTCACTTTAATACTCTCTCTGTTAACTCGCGAAACCCGAACTTATATAATATTTCTCATTTGCATAAACCACGTTTTGGCTCCCGGTGGAGATTGGTTGAAATAAATAAAACTTGAAAGAAATATTGAGGAGAATTGTGAAGACCGTACATATCCGTCACAACTGTATATAAAATAAAGAAATCGCGATGTCATCGAAAATTTATGAACGGTGAAAGACAGGTGCTCCTAGCAAATCTCATTTGGCTAAACTCGTCAAAGAGCGGCTTCCTTTTTAAAAATAAATAAAAATACTTCGAATTACTATATTTCTATCTCTCTCTATCATATATCGTTTTAAATAAGAATGTAAAAAAGCTAAATTCAAAATTTTTCTAAAAATTCATGTGTGTGTGTGCCAGATGCCCTTAAATTATTTCGAAATGTATTACTAATTGTATTGAAGCTGTTTCTCACAATATCCTTTTCTTCAGACTATTTTAAAGTAGGCATATTTGTATATAGTATTTAAATATTTACTGATACATGATCATAAGCTATACTATGATATACTAATGTACTTTATTCTGTCAAGGGTAATTCATTTCCACAAAAATACATCTTGTTGAAAACATTCATTTTAGCTTTATTCTATTTGAACAAGAAAAAAAAAACGAAATTAGAGTTATGTAAATAAATATGTATCTGTATACATACATGTTAAGCTGTTTTAGAGTAAATTAGAGTGACAGAAATTATTATCTTCTTTGGTTATTATTATTATTAAGTTTAAATTTTCTCCATGAAACATAAAGTACTCCTCCAATTTTTATTCCTTAATAAAAAATAATTTTTATGATTATTTAATAAGTTGATGAATTCTAAATTTTTATAATGCATATAAGAAACGGAATTATAACTTGAAATAGGCAATAAATCCCTCTAAAACAATTTACTGTATATTTTTGTTGTTCATATGGAAATAATGTACTAGTTTCATTAGGCTTTTGAGAATAATTCAAACACATATGTTGATAATAGCTCGTTTATTTTATTAATTGTGACTTCTAAAAAATTAAAAAGTGAGGGAATATTCTTTTTTACACTGATGCACATTTTGTTCTACTCGTTAGGGAAAAGCAACTTATCCTGAAGTTCCGAACGTTTTGTACACACTCCTGGCCCTGACCAGTGGTCTTCTTGCTTTGGCACTACCGGAAACTCGAGGAGTGGACTTGCCAAACACTTTTCAGGAGAGCGAAAGTCTGGGAAAGTAAGTGGAAATAGAAACATATTCCTATATATAATGTTCAAGAGACTAATTTTCAGTGAGTGTTTATTAACATCATCCTAAAAAACTAAAAAAAGCAGCATGAAGGCTTTTGGCAACGGACCTTGAAGTTTTGAAGTTTTCTAGTGATAAAGATGATGCCTTAGCTATCATACCACTTTCGAAACCACGCATACACGAAATGAACCACGACAGATTTAACGTACATCACCCCTCCTACTTACTTACTCGAGAGAATCGGGCTCACTCAAACTGTTTCGAGCTGCGTATCGACCCTCCGAGAAGTTACTTTATTTGTGTACTAAACAAAATACAAATGCAAAATTGACCGTAGGAGGGACCCTCACCAAAATTCTTAATAATAGAGGGAAGTATACTTTAAAAGTACTTAAAAATTTTGTATAGCAATACAAATACAAAAGAAAACATGTGAACACTCACACACAGATGCTGTCACTGTCTAACTAATGAGACAGGAAAGACCTTGAAAGAGAGATAAGAAATGCTGGGAAACCACTCCTATAAGGAAATGTGAAATTAGGGAGTGTAGGATTGTTCAATAAAGAGAGCGAAAGTCCAAATCTTTTGGTTTCTGTCATATTTTGAAAAGACAGCAAAAATGGCCTTTTCCCGAGTGGCAACAGATGCGAGGCCCTCGAAAGGGAAAGGAAAAATCACAGAGGGGTGTCAACGGTGGCAAAAGGGGAAGAGGCATCATATTCACCCCCCTGCGTTCTCTAATATCTTTCCACCCCAAGGCAAAGGAAACAACAGCGGAGAAGGAATGCAAATCAGACTTTCAAAATAGAAGAAGAAAAGGGGGAAGGGGAGTTGAAACTGGTCGAAAGACGGGAACCAGCAAAAAGTCGGAAGAAAAAAAGCGAAAAGGAATAACAAGATACGAAGGCCAAGAAACAGAAAAAAGGAAAGGAAAGGAGGATATAAGATAGCCTATCCCATATAGAGGGATTTGAAAATAACAAACTAAGAAATTAATTTAGTGTGGTTAGTGCAATTATTAATAATATAGTTCACCCAAGAGGAAAGAGTATTTCAATTGGAATTAACAAGATGTGATCGGTAATGAAGGGACAGTGGAAAACATCGCTTCTCTACACGGCGTGTCTTCAGTAAGACAAAGGTTGAACTCACATTACACCCCGGCCACGAGTTCGTTACTATGACGACTACGCTACCAGCCGCCATGTAATGATCTTGAATATCAATTAAGAAATTCTTTGAATTATTTCGTAACTTATACCGATATATACATGAAATTGAAATTAAATAGAATTAATCACGGTTTTTTTTAAAAAAAAAAAAAAAGAAGCACAAGATAGGACATTTTAGAATTAAATTTCAAAATTCCTTCTTTTTGAAAATCAAATTTTGTGTTTGTAAATACAAAAAAAAAATCTATTTGGTTTTTCTACGAATCTATACCTTTGTATTAGTCTTTGTATTCCCTTTAAAAAAACCATTAACAAAAATATTTAAAGCAGATAATAAAAAGTAAAATTCAATCCATAGTAAGCTAAATATTTCATTAGAGAATGAATGGCAGAGTAAAAAGTGCCATGCTTTTGTATTTATTTTTCTAATTTTGTAAGTTAAAAAAAATTATTCTTCTCTCCGAATTATAAAAAAATTCTTTTGATTTTATTTAAAAATTTTTAGGAACTATGCATCAATCATTTCATTTTCCTGTAAAAAAATTAAATAGTTGTTGTATTTAAGAGCAGTAAAACAATGGTTGTGTGTGTGTGTGCAGTCTTGAATGGTTACATATAAATTTAAAAGACAGTAATTAAAAATAAATTCCTTTTAAGTAATTATAGAAACTATTTCATTATTATTATTATATCATTTGATAACCACTATTTGTAAAAAAAAGTAGATAAGATTTATATGTGTTGAATAAAGGAAGTAAATGTTCTAAGTACAGATCATTTCCTTTAATTTATCTCTTAATAAAAAATTAGAGTCGATTTCTTGCAATATCATTGCTTCGACTTTGCAATATCATTTGATAGAGAAGGAAATAAAGTTATTTTTATTTTTCCTTCCGATGACTTAATATTACCATATTTGTTTGAATCTAAGCCGCTATAGAGTCTAAGCCACAACCTAAATTCTCAACAACTTTTAGTGAAAAATGAAAAAATAGTGTAAAAAAATTAGTTCATCGATATCCAATATCCAATATTTAAAAAATTTTCTTTAAAATTAGAGCTAATAAAAAGTGAATAATTAGTTTACTTTACCAGTATTAAAATCTTTTAAATGCATACATGAACATGTAATCGCCCTAACCATCAATATCCTATTTGATTTCCCCTATTCTGTGAATTTTTCCGCCGTCGAATATAAGCCATACCCGATTAAAATAACATTAACACTGTAAAATTAGAGTGGCTTACATTAGAATAACTAAGGTAAATCAAGAATTTCAAATATTTATTTGATTTTGAATTATAACTATATTTCTTACTTTTTTTTGAAAATTATAGGTAAACATAGAGTATCCTAATTCAGGGCAGGAAGCTCAAGTTCTGGTCCCGCAAATGATCTACTGTGTTGAGAAATAGATGCACTTTAAAGCACAAAGTCCTCACGTTGACGTGGTGTAGAAGTTTGAAGAGCAGGGTACCAACTAAATGCTGTTGTCATCACTTGACTCGCGAAGTCCATCACTAATAGCCCTTACTGTTTTAGAGCGCAACGTTTAACAACAAAAAAAAATCGTAGAACATGATTATCAAATAATTTGAAAATCATGTACAGTAAAATATGTTTAATGTGAAAACGCTTAAGACGAAATATCGGTTAACACGAAGTAATACAACGGTCCTGACAAACTACTGTACATCCCCCCCCCTTTTTTTCTTCTTCTCAAAACATGAAAAGATTTCGTTTTCTGGGAATAAACAAAATACAGAAAACACTAAACATCTAATGAAACGTTTGAGAAAGGTTCTATATAATTGGACTGTCCTATATTAAATGTATCATCTGAAGAATTTATTGCAGTAGATGATGATAATGTGCGTACAGCTCCAATTTAGGGAAGACAAAGACATTTTGAATTTTGTTCTGTGGTGCCGTGACTCCTTTAAGTTACTTCGTAAAATTCTAGCGCGAGAGATTACACAGGTAATTTCCAAAAAGGCATTTTATTCTAGATTAAATAAAAAAAGACTATTCATGATTAAATTATTGAAGTTTACAGCCTTCTGCTGTAGAAAAGTTCTGGTCCAAAAATCAGAACATTCCTACCGTTGAACTGCCTACTCCGGCACTTTGTCTTTCATAAGTATGCGAAGCTCATCTTCCTAGGTCATTGAGGTGCAGCTGACTCTGCAAACTCTTACAAAATTCAAGGACAAAGTAATTCCGTAAATTGTAGGAGATCGAGAGACTCCGTCAACTTACGAGCTGACCCTGTAAACTCCCTAAGGGGGCCATTTTCACCCCCTTCCCAATTCCTTCTGATTGGCAAGCTTAGCTGATCTGCATACGGTTCTCCTCCCTGTAGCCGCACTCCATTGGCTCTTGGAGATAATAGGTCAGCCCGTCTGATCCCAACTCCGACACTGTATACTTCTCACCATTTGAAGGGCTATTAATCGCCTTGTCACATTGACACTGAGGGTGTGTCTTTGTCCTAAAAAGAACCATCCTTCATCTTCATTCAAGTCGTTTATGGCCCACATGTGTGAGGGGAACCCAACAAAATTCACACTGTTAAACAAGGCCTCCTTCCTGTAGAAAATTGGGACAAAAGATCGTCTGGATGTCGGCGGAAAAAAAGGCGTGGCAACATCCAAACCGTTTTCCTAATTGGCTCTCATGTGTTATACCATAGGCATAAGGAAAGAATAGCTTGTCTTTTTTTGTATGTACCATGTCTTATATGAACCACTTGGCCTCCCGTATGCCTATCTTGACAAGTATTGTTGAGGAGAGTTCTTCTAATGAGCAGATGTTACAGTTCAAAGCACAAAAATATCACTGATGCAGATTCCAGAGATAAAAATGAAAGAAGTAATACATCTTTTGTTCCCAAGTCCTCCAAAATGAGGAACATCATAAAAAGCATGCGAAGTTATTTAAACGCACATTCCAGTGGTGAAATGAATGAAAAATGGTCGATATCTAAACATTTAATGCTTAACAAGTCATATATATAAAAAAAAATTTAAGTCAATGCCTACTTAGGTCAACAAGGAAAAATTGCATTTTAGTTAATTAAATTTAAAAAAAGAAACAAATATTTAAAACACGGTATTAACATCACGTGTAATCCACTATAAGTTTAAAAAATATATCGTAACTTCAGTGGCTGAATAAAAAGTATTTTATTAATGATTGAAAATTTGAACGAGATATACAGATATATATATATATATATATATATATATATATATATATATATATATATATATATATATACAGTCGCCTCTTGATAATTCAAAGTTGGAGGGACTAATGGAAAACTTCGTATTATCAAGAGTTCGAAATATTAAGAGTGTAGGAAAAAACTCCAAAAATTCACGAAGAGAAACTTTTTTGTGACACATTTAAATGTGAAACTATGTAATAAAACAACAATTATACATTTATATAAAATTATTTTAAAGTTTTTTTAAAAAGTACATATTTTACAGTATAAATATTATACAGAAATTGAAAGTCCTGCATTAAAAGAATATGTTTATGCATTAAAAACGATTATTAAAAGAATGCATAATGTACATAATTAATCTTTTTTAATGAAAATATCTGTTATCCTTAAAAATCTGTTATTGGTTCCCTCAGACACTGTCCCCAACACCATTGGATCTTCACGGAAGGGTCCAGTCCGGCTCATTCCATAAGTTCCATTTGGTGCCCCATGCCATAAGTCACAAAGATGAGTCATAAGTCATCATGTCACTCCGACGCAAAATACACATTCCTACGCATCTCTTCATCATAATAGCTGACCACCCTTTCGGAACACATGTGTTGCAAGGCCACATGTTAAACGAAAGATATGGATCTCAGACAACAAGTGCGGCCGGTTTATTGTCCACTTGAAAAAGGAAAGCAATAATAGTATATTTTTGTTTGAGGAACCGGAACCAAGAAGGGACGGCAGACAGAGGGCCATCAAAGGAGCTACGTAACAAAGGAGACACGCAGAGACAATACAATATAAAACATGTAAGCTCCAACCTGTTTGCTACAGGACTCTACATGATAGTGAGTGTTCGAATTGTCGAAAGTTTTATTAGATAACTTCAAATTATCACGTGTTTTAGTCTGGTCAACTATAGAGTTTACTTGAAAATATTGAGTGCACCAAAACGTATTGTTTTAGTTCGAAATATGAAGAGTTTTTCTCGGGGATGAGCATATACTTTGAATTAGTGGGAGATTCGTTTGATCAAGACTTGAATTAGACATAGTCAACTGCTTATATATATCTTACTCAAATTTTCAATCGTTAATAAAACAGTTTTTACTCATCCATTCGAGTTCAAAGACATTTTTTAAACTTGTAGTGGATAATACAAGATATTAATATAGTTTTTTTCAAATATTAATTCTTAAATTCTATTTAATTAATGAATAAATAGTAAGAAACACACACACACAACAGTCCAACAGCATATATAGAAAGGAAAATCACTTGTGCTATGATGTCCTTGTAGCGCAATGGACATCTAATCCATAGGTCGTGGGTTCGAATTCTACCCGAGATTTGCCTAATTTCTGAGAATGTAGTTTCTTTTTACTTTACTATTTTATTGGAATACTTAAATTTAATTAATGAATAAATAGTAACAAACGGAAATATGTAAAATAGTCTTACACCATTTATAGAAAGAAAAAGGGAAAATTGCAATAAAAATCGATTTCTATTTTGCCATTTAATATTGCGATTCTGTCATACGTATATGCATATTTATATTAATTGTATTTAATTAATAAAAAGTAACTAAGATAAAGTTTTCTTTGTTGACCTAACTAGGAATTGACTTAAATTTTTTTTTTATGTTTCTTGTTACATTATTCAATTGAATAACTTTGTAAATGAAAAGCTGTAAGTAAGAATAGTAAAATAAGTTTTACTGATATTATCTTCATTATACGCACAATGAGCCAGGCATGAAGACGATGGATTTCAATAAATATACTGTCAATATTAATATAAAAGCCGACGCATAACAGCACTCATTCTATTATTAAAACATTCAGGTAGCAGACCAATCGCTTTTTTATTATGTCAGAATGTATTCTGTTTTGCTTCCTTTCAGTAAGTTAATAAATTTTTTAAATGACTATTTATTTTAGACTTTTCGACATGCTCGTGCCTCCCCCGTATCATGCCCCCTAGGGGGTTTTGCAGTTTGTAGTTTGAGAACCACTGTGTGCACCAAAGATAAATTTTAAAAATGTTTTGGCAAAAATATGCTTACGACTCCTTTGAAACATTACAGGAACTACCTTTAAAATTTTGGAGCGATACAATCAACGGTGGGAATTTGTTTAAGTCCCAAGCAAATACATACGCATTCAAATTCAATTACTATAAGATAAATTTATATTTTATTTTTATTGATTCTCTTATTATTTATTTTTATCCGAATGCAAAGATCATTCAAAAGTTTCAAAAGATGTAATGTAAAATATTTGGATAATTTTACTAAAGGTGATATTTTTTTTAACTCCAGGTATATTTGTAATATTATACTTATTATTGAAGTAAGCAATTTTTTTTATATATATACAATTCAACTCTTTGTTATGCACAGTACTAAAACATATAATTCTATTTTAATAGTTGTCGACCTCAATTTTTGGTATAATCTTAAATCTCTTTTATTACAGTGAAGACAAAAAGTAAATAGAAATTCAAAAAGTTCAAAACAAGGCCGAACAAAGATTTATGCTTCTATCAATTAAAAAATTTATATTTCTTTAATTTTTAGTTTAATTTTTTATTCAAGTGCGGAGCTTACAGAATACAGTTTTACAAATCCATTGAAAAGTAATAATACAATGTAAAAAATCCTTTCCAATACAGAAAAACAACTATAAATTGAATTATTGTAACTGTTTACCGCACACATTTTCTCCAGGGATCCAGTGATTCAAATTTATTTGAAGGAAATAAAAACAAAATATTTTTTAATACTCGTTATAATAGATGCACAGTAATAAAGTGTGTTTTTTTTCCAGATCTACCGATAAAGTTTGTAAAGAGAACATTGATGCTACATCTATATCTGTTACTGAAAAGTAGTTGCTATATATATATATATATATGCAAGGAATAGTGTAACATGTAATTATCTCAAGAAAGAACTTAGTGCTCCTCTAAAGCAGTGATTCTTGGCAACTACACTTTTGTGTACCGCTAAATTTTTGTAAAAATCACAAATGATATTCTGAGGGGGAAAAATCAAAAAAATCCGGAACCGAATGATTTGGCTCTTTTACAGAAATAAACTATTCATACAATTGTTATTTACCATTTGACAACACTGGAGCACAGATTTATTCATTACTGTCCAAATTTAGATATAAAAAAATTTGATTGGGTTTGTAATCCATTTGTGATAACAGATACATTTGTATATGAATTAACTTTTAATGCTAAAGTGGTTAGTTATGCTATTGATCACAAGAATATTTCTTGATTAAGACCTTGGAATGAAGAATAAAAGAATTAATTTCGCTCTATATAAAAGAGATTTAATTTCAAAACATTAGGAATTTGTCAGTAAATTCATTGCAGATTAAAATTAGAGGCGATTATCCCATAATAGCCACAAAAAAAAGCTTTAAAAACATTGTTACAACTTTCTACATCTTATTTGTGGGAATTCGGATTTTCAGCATTAACAATTATAAAAATTTTTTAAAAAATACCGAAACTCTTAAATGTAGATGACTAAACAAGATATGCATTATCATTTTTACTACCAAATGTAAACAAAACAATAAAAATTGATCAAGTTCAAATTTCGCATTAAATGTATTCTTATATTTAATTTTTAACCATTACTCAATACACATTTTATTATCTTTGTCGTACACATATTATTTTATTTAACATTGAAAACTATTATCATAATTTATTTTACAAAGGTGAAGCCCAGTGGCTGAATAGTAGAGTATCGCGCATCCGCGTTACAGGTCCGGGGTTGAAATCCCGGGCTAGGCAAGGTCAACTCGACCTTACATCCCTTAAGTGGATGGATAAATGAGTATCAAGCTTGCTTGGGAACTGGGTTTCGTGTCAGCCTGACCACCCGACCGAAATATCTGCTCATGCACCTCAGTGCCCAAGGTCACGAAAACTGAGTTGAGCAAAGTAGGCCTTGGGCTGTTGCACCACTGAGTTTAGTTTAGTGTTAGTTTATTTTACATAGTTTTTATGGATAAAAAAAACTCTTTTTCAAACTTACTTTATTGTTAGTATGCTGTTAAATTTTGAAATTGTTAAAAGTGTACTGAAATATAAAAAAAAACGGTAGAGAATCACTGCTCTAAAGGAAGGAATGGAGTTCGAATGAATGAAAGAATTATTCTTTCGTTTGCTGTAGTTTATTACACCCAAAGCTCTGGAAAGTTTCTGCAAGGAAACAAGATTGAATGAAGAAATTTGGACAGTATTTAGCTCATTATAACTCATTTGTACAAAGTTATTAATGGACATTTTCTTGAATTCATGCCTGACTATCCAACAGTCTACGTATTGCTTCAGAGGGGGACATTAAACGAATCAAATCTAAATTAATTTACCATTTCCTAATATATTGTTTAAAGAAATAGTTTCAAAAAGGTTTTAATATGATACAAACGAAACATTTAAAGCCTCATGCAATCTTCAGAGAAACATGAAGTCTTTAAATGTTTTAAATAATTTATTTATTTGTGCAAAGTGTTGTGAATTTCAGGCTTTTGTAATGAATGTTCAAACAAATTTCAAAAATTCAGTTGTATATTTTTTTAAAGAATAAAGGAATAACTTAAAAGGTATTATTGGAGTAAATTTATTGAATTCAAGTGAAAAATATAGGGTGCGGCAAAAATCCTCCCCAGTTCCAAATGGTAGTTACACGCAAACAAAACAAGATACAGGAAAAAAAACACGATGCCATTTTACATTAATTGGTTTTAAAAATTATGTCCGCTAAATGGCGTCCTCCAATAGTGACACATTGACGAAGTAATTTCCGGTGGAATGGCAACCACTGTCTGGGTGATTGCCTCCTTTAGTGCTTGCAAGGTTGTACTCTTGAGGAAGTTTTGAAATTTTTGAGAAAATTTTGTTTATTCACAGTGTCTGACAAGTGGAAGTGGGCCTCATCAGACGAAATGAAAACAGCGCCAGGGGGAATGTTCTGAAGAACTTTCGGGAAACACTTCGTCACTGTGTCACCGTTGGAGGACGCCATGTAGTAGGCATAATTTTTAAAACCAATTAATGAAAAATGGCATCCTGTTTGTTGTTAACAAATAAAAGGCTTTTTTCCGTATCTTGTTTTGTTTGTTTGTAACTGTCTGTTGAAACTGGGACGGTTTTTTTGCTGCACCCTGTATATTACAACATAAACAAGAACATCAGATATTCATACCTAAATTTCCATTAAAATTCCAGTATCAATTCAAATAATCAACCTTTGATTTAAAGTTTCTCTATAGCTATACTACTCCCCCCCGTTAAAACATATTTCTGAAAGCATTCCTCAGAGGGTGGCATCATATTAATAATTTTTCTAGTGAAATAATCATTTTAACAAGAACAGTTTTGATTCGGTGCCCAACTTGTGAAAATCAAAAGTGGAATCAGAAACGCAATAAAAAATATATTATAATAGCTATTTCTTATAAAATAAACACTAACAAGACACAAATGAAAATTCTCTATATAAATGTGTTAAGGTTCTTTAAATAAGTTTTCTTTTAATAAGAAGAACTATATAGTGCAATAATAATACACAAAAATTAATTTTTGTCTCTTTCAATAAACTATGATGACAATTGTAAATATTCAAGTAATTTAGCATTACAGTAGCATCTTACTGAGAGAGATAAGACTAAATGTGTTTTTCTATGCTCGTTTATTTACTGATTTTAAGGCACAGAGTCGATTTTTATCAAAAGACAATTGAGAACGTATTCCAGGATGTAACTGCTCATTGTTATTCCCTTAGTAAGTTCTTAATAATTCATTAAGATTTACTTATATCGAGCTGTATCATCTTATTTTCTTCATTGATGATAATTTTGAATTATAATATTTCAAAACATTAAATTTTGTTGAAGCATCATTTGATTCGATAAACATGTACTTAAAGGTCTCTTTATTACGATGACTTGCTTTTCGGTTGATTGCCTGCCTTATGTAGGCGAGGTAAGGAAGAAAAGGAACGAAATCAGACAAACAATACACATGTTTGAGCATAAAACCATGCATATCACACATATTCTTGTTTATATAGCGAAATAATAATTACTTCTCTTATATAACCCGGCACATCACGCGTGAAAAAAACGACCTTAACTTCACGCGCAGGGTATCTCATACCCAAAGATGACTACATTCTTTTTTTCCCGTAAATTTGCTGACAAAGGTGAAACACAAAGGAAAGTAGGACATATAATTTGTTTATTGCACTTTTCACAAGTAAATTTAGTTTTTCTGTTCTTTTATTACGGCATTCAGTACATTGCTTATACACTCCTTTAGTCTTCGTCGCGAGTGAGTGTGATGTTTTCACTGGATCTTAATTTATTTTTTAAAATTTCGTAGAAGCATTGCTTGCTGGTTTTTTCCTTTTTTCTGTTAATAGAAATCCAAAACACTTCAGAAATCAGCGTCTGGTTCAAAGTTTAGTAGATGGTTTCTGACTACTAACGAAATAATTTGAGCATTTACTGTCGCAACGTTCACGAACATAAAAAATATTGTCATAGGCTAACGATTAAATTTTCTAGCCATTGAAAATGCAGCGGTCATTTTATCAAGGACGATAATTGCTCCCTAATCTTAATTATCTGGATATATTTCAGTAGAAAAGAATCATACTTACTATTATACTTTTCATCATTCGATTCTTCCTCATCATCCCCGCAAAGAGTGTTTCTTCATCCGAAAATACTGTTGTGCTATATCTATTAAATATTGTATCAATTAAATTACTTCAATATCACATTTTTTCATCATAACTATAATAATACGTCATTGCATAAGAAAGATTTTAAAGCGAGGTCATTCATTTAGATCAGGGGTAGGCAAACTTTTACATGGTACGGTCTACTTCTAATTTTTTCAAGGTGTTGCGGTCCACTCTGTGGCGTAGGTATGATAAGCAAAAAAAAAACTCAACAATATTTATATTATAACAACTAGCTTTTACCCGCGGCTCCGCTCGCACTGATGTCTTTAAATAACTGTCAAAGTCGTAATCATATTATCATTAGAAAATAAATAATATAATATGGTAATTTTTATTGCTTGTCTGGATCCAATAAAATTTTAAAATGCTAAATTTGAGCTTAGATTTAAAAAACTGAAAACGTAATTTACTATAATATGAACAACAAAAAATCAATAACTTAAACTATTAACATTTTTAAAAATCGAAAGTATGTACGTTTAATACATAATTCCTCTTTAAAAGAGCTCAAAACAGAATATTATTCTAAGATGCTACTGTATACCATATTATATGTACTTCCGTCAGTTGCAAATATGTGAGGATTTGGGCATTGGACTCACCGATCAGGCTACATATAAAATGTCCATGGGAAAGACATTGCTTTTCCAAATGCACCCCTGCTACCTGAAATGTTAGCTTTGTTAATAGCAACAGTAAAACTGGAAATTGAACTCATTTGAATTGAAACGGTAGGTCAGTGTGGATACTTGGAATTCCAGGTATGATAACTAACTCTTTTCATGACATATGTTAAAATATTGGCACCAAGTATATTCTGCATCAGTTTGGGATCCAAGGCCGCGTTCCTTTACATAGTCGAGGAGCATCGAGATTTTGGTACATTTAGTATAACTGGTACATTTAGTTTTAATTGAAGTTTATGTGAGGGTACACCCGAAAGTTCAAGTGAATTTAAGAACTCTGTGGGATGTGAAGTACTTTTTTCTTTATCCATGATTGTATTCATTGATTTCTTCATTTCCCCCCTTCCCTTTCCGTCTAGAAACTAATCATTCCAAAATCATGTAGCTTCTTCCCAACCATTCTGAAAAACTTTATTGCATTTCTTTGTAGATATGTTCATTGAAAGGTATATTTGCTTGTACTTGCTGCACTCGTCGCAAAATATCTTCCGCCATGTAGTCTTTGTACTTATTCTAAAATGATTGAGGATTGGAAAGACCAAAGATGAAATAAGTATCGCGTAAAGCTCTCTAATTTTATTCGGCGAGTGACATTGTATGGCTTCCTCCATAGTAATATCTATAAGTAATACCTCCATGTAAAATATCTAGGTTCAGTATAAGTGAAAAATTTTGTGCAAAATATGAATATTGTATAATTAGGTTAAAAAAAATTCAAAGTAATAAATATTCGATAAATTAGAACTTTTTATTAAACTGTCAATTAATATTACCATAGAATTTTCAATATCACGCGCGCAATTCGCTATAACTTTATTTCGTTTCCAGTGTATTATTTCGTTAAGTTTATTTCGTTTAACAGTGTAATTTATGCTAAATTACACTGTGTTTCGGTTATTTGTTACAAATGTGAGAAAATTTTTATTAAAATTTCCATTATTGACCAAATGCATAATTTTGCGCCAACTTGGCGGGGAGTAAGCAACGTCCCACGGTTTTACCCGCATAGTTTCCGTTCCCGTAGGAATATGGAGATAAAATATACCTTATGTTACTCGCTGACAATGTAGCTTTCCATTGGTGAAAGAATTTTTAAAATCAGACCAGCCATTTCCGAGATTAGCCGGAACAAACAGACAGACAAAAATTTTAAAAATTGATTTTTTGATATAAGTACCGTATATACCTTTAAATGCATTTAGTAAAAAGCTGCTAATTTGAAATTACAAACAGACACTTCAATTTTATTTATTTGTATAGATAATAAAAACAGGATATGTACTTACCTACAAATCTACAGTAAAAAATCTTACACTTTTAAAACTGTATTTTAAGTAAAACGCAAAATAGAAACATAATACTTATACCCACGAATTTAATATCAAGTGATGCATTTATTATCAGACAATTCAAAATACATCAAAAATAAATCATTTTAATTTATAGTTAGTTCTCGTAGTTAAAGTCTCAGTAGAAGATTTAGTCTACATACTGTCCGTATCAATCTTGAATATCTCGGAATATAATTACTAACTGTTAATCTTGCAATGGATTCTAAGTGGTCATCTGTGAAACGGGAATGACGCGTTGTTTTAATTATATCTGTCGTTGAAAATGTAGATTCACATAAGAAGGTAGAGCGAAAGAACGATGTTAAATGAATTGCAGCTTTTTTTAAATTAGGTTACTTTACTTCGTCCATTAAATTCCAAAAGTTATTCTTCTAAAATTGCGTCCTTTTGAAGATGAAAAAATTTTGTGTTTCAAGAGACATAAAGAGAATATTTAACACATTTCTCTTTCCACTATTTTGCTTTGTCGAGCTTGTCTTGCAGTGTGTAAGCAATCATGACTTCAGACACCTTACCTCTAGAAACCTCTACATACTGGGATGTTTCGGTCACACTTGCTCCAGCTAGACGGGCTTCCACAATTTGACCTCTTTGAAAATCTGAGAGATCCAACATTTTATAATTTTGAAAAAAAATCCAAGTCTTACATATCTCCAATAAAGCTATAACGAATACTATCAGAATATATACATTTCTATTTATAAAAAAAATCTGGTAGCTATTATTATACTTCAACGCTTACGAAGTGCATTCAGAAATATCACTTTTACTCACAGGTGTTTCCAGTATTTTGATAACCCCCTGTGTTTCTTTTAGTATGCACGACTAAGGTCTTATGTGAAGGCGGTCACCCCAAAATGTCTTGGTAGTCCACCTCTCGATCGCGATCGACTTAATGCCCACCCCGGATTTAGATCTTTAACGGCGATTCATGCGCAGGGTATGACATACCCGAAGAGGCGGTATCCAAAAATATACATTTAGAATTCGCTTATAAGCTAACGCCCCTCAAAGGATATGATCTTAAAGTCAGCTACACGAAAAACTATTCATTTTCCGAAAAAGTTTTAGATGGAATCTTGAAAAAAGTGAAGGTATGACTGGGTATAACAAAACCAGCGCGTGCAGTGCCGGGTTTATATGAAATCATCCCATATTATCGAATTATTCGAATTTGCATTTCAGAATAAATGCCTTAATCAGAGCGCACAAACGATAAATAATATCTTTAAGACATTCATCTAACTGAAATTTATTTTGTGTGTACAAAATATACCATCTAATTTAAGACGTGCTTTTTCTACTATCAAAGTATGAAAAACAGCCTGGAAATAACTTTAAACAGAAAAATTCCCTATAATTAATTTTACATTTTGACTTCGCAAACGTTCAGAAAGCATCCTATTTTGTAATACTATATTTCCATTTATACAGTGTGAACTCAAAGTCTTTCCCCAATTATAAATACTCATTGCATTCAAACTATTATAATTATATATGTTTCTTCCATATATTGTGAGCATTATTATGAATTTTTATAGGACTATTAAACCTCGGTAAATTTTAACGTGTGCCCCCTTTGGTAGGTGAGAGAATATCTAGGTGGTATCTAATCCCCCCCAAGTGTTTTTAACCCTTTATCTACCACATTATGATTTACTGCAAATTTTTTTGATCCACAGCATTGAAAATTAAGGGATATACGTAAATAAAATACTCAACTTTGGGAAATTTAATTCGTTAGAGCTAATCAATTAAATTGGTACTTTAAAAGGTACCGTCAGTCCACAAAGGTCTCAAATATTCTCATAATACGAAAAGACCGAATGACATTTTAAACGCTGTTTTAATCCTTAAAAAAATGCTGAAAAACCAGAGACCACTAATATTTTAGACACAAAATATTTATTTTTGAAAATTAAATTTTAAGATTTATATATATATATATGTTTACTTTTTTTTACACATAAACTTAATTTGATGATATTCAAAGGAACAGTTTTGTTTAATTAATACACAGAAATTCTTTGCACGTCGTGCATTTTGAGTGGTTTCCACTGAATATTTTTTAAAGTACTGCATCCTAGGATAAGAAATGCTGTGTTTTCTTAACATGAACTACTTCACCTTGAGTTCAGTCTCTTGATCGTCATCCTAAGAATCTAGCGGAAATTCTAGCAGATAATTTGTTGGGATTTCTTCATCTGAAAAACCATCTGTTAGTACATCATTGATTTCAGATAGTAGGTTCTGTAATAAATCCAAAGCTTCTTGAAGACAGAGTTTCTTTTTTTTTCCAGACGTTCTAAGAAAAGGAAATAATAATAATAATAACAATAGCACCTTGAAAATCTTCTATTACTGATAAATCACAGTTACACATAAAAAATTTAAAATTTTGTTAATTTTTGAAATAAGAATAGATGCTGCTTTTAATTGTGTGGCAAAAAAAAAAAAAAAGATTAAAAAAAAATAAGTTAATAAAAAAAAAATGCCAAAGAGAAGCATAAATGTATAGCATTATAGTGATGACTACAACACAATAAAAACTACAATAAGCCACACGGTTGGGAAAAAAATAAGTTCTTGCTCCAACACCCAGTGTACTGTCAGTACTTATAAATACCACAAAGTTATTCAACTGTAAAATTAATTATATACACTGCTAACTTAAAATATAAACAGTCAAATCGTTTTTTTAAGGGCATTCCTTAACATATAAAACAAGATATCAATCATTGGCATGGCCAAGTAATTTTAGCGCGTTTTTCACATGTTGTATTTTACAACAATGTAACTAATGAACTTTTTACTAACAGAAAGTAGTGTACTATACTTTAAAAATTTTTTTTTTAATTTTTCAATTTAAATATAATTCGGCTCATCTAGGGCACAAATGCGACCAAATGCTGAAAACCGTAGATCAATCGGTTAATTATTGTCCGAGAAAAAGGTACGACAAAATATGGAACGAAGAAGACGAAATTTGCGTCCTAATAGCGCTTTTTTTTTTACACTACGTGAAAAACGCGCTAAAAAAATACGACACTTACCTTTTGAAATTACCTACTTTTTCAGAACGAAAATGACAATCTTCGCAATTTTTATAGTCTCCACATATAAGATCCTATGCTTTACTTTTGAATCGAAAACATAAACTAAAAAGGGCTTAGCAGTTCTGGAAATAAGTATAATGTTCATTAATGTTTTCGAAATCCAGTTGGATCATCACTTGGTGTTCGTTTTTCTCTCAGCGAAAGATGTATCGATTGCAGATATATATATATATATATATATTTGATTGAAAAATTGATAAATCCCTGGGACTTAAAGAACTAAGTATGAAACATATATTACAAAATAGAAATAAAATTTAAAAAATATGATGAATTACAAATGTGTTTACAATGAATTTACAGAGATGGTCAAAGGCACTTCTAATGGAAAAAAAGTGAGTGTATCTATGTGTGTGACCACGCATTTATGTTACATAATAGATTAGAGTGGATTAGTTTAAAAAAATTATATTCGTACGTTAAAATTATATATAAAATTACTTATTCTTATGTTTATATTCATTAAATGATATTAATATCAAAATATATAATCATATAGTTGAATTAATGTTTTTCTAAGACTAAAACAAATTATTTGTACATCTTTAAAAAAATTATTTAAAAAAGGAAGACTTTCAAAATCTCATAATATTGAATTTACTTATTATTCCGTCTGTTGTGTTGCAAGCGTCTCGATTCTTACGTTGCGTAATTGTAGTCTCAAGGAAATTCAAAACAATTTCTTATGTTTTATAAATATTTAGAATTTCAAAAGGATCTCTTTTATTCAAAGAATTTAAAAGATTCATATGCTGTTTCGCCGATTTCTTCTAACACGGCTAGTAAGTAGACTTTCGTAACATTTTTACATATTATTGATCATAAACAATGTTCAGCTGAAAATTCAAACCCTCATTTAATAGATAATAAGTCATGAACTCTGATTCTTGACGCAGAGTGTGTTGTCTTACGTACGTCGAGAAAAGAAACACGTTTTTTAAAATCTTTTTCAATTTATTCTACAATATTCAAAGCAGCGTTGATAATTAAACTCTTGAAATACTCGTATAATAATACTCAGATTCGTCTTCGGATCTCCTACACAAAATAATCATTTCTTATAATTCTTTTCTTTCACACTTCACATTAATCGTTCATGCACTGGAGTTGAGTGGAAAAGGACTGCATGACAGAAATATTTAAATAAAAAATAAATTAAAAAAGTAAAAAAACTTTTTTAAAAACAAGCTTTTATTGAAAGCTCTAAAAAGAATAAAATAAACTTTTCCAATTAAAGCATTTTTTACTATCAACTTATAACGTCTTTAGACAATTTATATGATGTAAAAGCTTGTAGCGAGATTTAAGTACTCGTATTTACTTAGTTTGAAATTTTAAGAAATTGAAATCAATCCGATCAACATATTTAATTTACTTGTTTATTTGCAGAGGTAAATCTCGCGACAAGCTTTTATATCATATAAATTGTGTAATGACGTTATAAGTTGATAGGAAAAAGTTTTAAAGGAAAAGTTTATTTTATTTTTTTCAGCTCGTTAAACGAGCTGAAAAAAATATCATAAAAAAATATTTATTTAAAATAAACGCATGTTTTAGAAAAAGTTTTTTTTTTTTTATTTTCAATTGATTTTTTACTTTTTAGTTATCACTGGACAGGTTTCTGAGTCTGTTCATCTCATTCAACGCATCATTGTTGCAAAATCGTTTGCCGGTTAATTTCGAACAGTAGCTAAACGAATTCTTGCAAAAAGGCGTATTAGACGAAAAACACAAAAAAGGTTTTCTTTTAAATCCGGAATTTTTAAGCAATGTTTTCAATCATCTTACAGATCTCGGATAATATTGTTCTACACACGAAAAGAAAGTTTCGTGAGATTATCTTCATAAATGAGAAAGTTATTAAATGTTTAATTAAAATTTTTAGTATTTTTTGAAAAATCGTAAGAAAAAAAGTTTTTGGCATTTTGGTTTTTTAAATGACTTATTCTAAAAGAGCAAAGCATGAGCTATTTTAGTACGGAATATCGATTCATTTAAAAATTCATACGCAACAATTTAGTATTATTTTCATAAAAACGCATCAATTTTGACTCATTTTAAAAAAATCGTAAAAAATACAAATATTATATTTTTGTAAAAAAAAAACATTGTACGATATAGTGGTGAAATAAATGACCGTTCCGATTCTGTAATTATTTTTTGTCTGAGTTTTATAAAAAAATTGATCGCTGTTTTTAAAAACGTCAAAACTCCAAAAAATATCCCTTCTTAGTTCTTCATCTTGCATCACCGAGCACAGCGTAATAAACAGCCCACAGGCTAAAACAAGTATGTGTTTTAAGGTTTTTAATAAAAATCTTTTTAACGAATTGCAATAACGGAATATAAATTGTCAAAATATGCATTATCATCCAAACTAAACGTGTATACAGAATTTCAGCTCAATTGGTTGAAGATATCAGCTTCAAAATTTAGGGGCAAGATTCCCCCCGAACAAATTACATACATACATACATTGCAAGTTAAATAAAGCTTGTAATAAAATAAAAAAGAGGGTGTGTTTCTGTCATGGACATGGCTATTTGTTGTACGTGAATACGTCTCGTAATGGGTAATAATTTTTTTTATATAAAATATTTTTATTTATGTATATCATAATCATGTTTGAACACTAAGAAGTCCTAATGGTTTTCATGTTTTGTTTATGAGGACAATTACTTCCTTTCAACTTGATCAGGGGAAAAAATCAAGTAAGCAAGTAACTTTAACAAGTAACTTTATTAATTATAGATCTGTGGTACAAAAAGTACGACACAAATGGCATACAGAATACATCGAGATTTCTGGTAATAAATGCATGTTAAATTAATGCAAGCTTTACCTTACTTTGTTGGAGAAGTTTCGATGTAGACAAATTGAACTCGATGGGCATGAAGCCGGGCAATGAACGGTCTTGTGAGACATTAACATTAAAGTCTCCGACTATCATAATTGGTGTCGTAAGATCAGGATCGTAATCGGGTATAATTTTAGCGATGTTTTTGGAATATTTTAATAGCGATCGTAACATAAAGTGTTTAATTTCTACTAATGCTGTAGCCTGATGGATGTACACACATCTCCGAGAGTAGAAATTTAAAAATGCCATTCACCTTTACGATTACTAGACAGAATTAACCAGCCTTTGCGTCTTTCATTCCAAAATTAATTTCAGAAAGGTCAATTTTAGTTCTATATCAATCATTGAAGCTATTGATGTTGTGATATTTGGTGGACTCCACCGACTTTGCGGCTTGATGATGATGATGATACGATTTTGTGATAGTGCTCCCTGTGTGTAATCAGCGTTATCTTATACTTCTCCCCGCTATTAATACACAAAGCTTGGCCACGTACTCAGAAGACATCTCTACTGTTTCCATCATCAACCTATCAACATTAATTAAATTATATTCAATTTCAAATATTAAGTCATCAATTAAATTAAATTTTTTATAGTTTAAGATATATACACTGTGCTGGCCACTGTAAATGCAACACCCGGAAGGAAGCATGCAAATTACATGAAATTTACAACATGCATTAGAGGAGGTGAGATAAGCAAATGATTAGAATTTTAGAGCAGACACACATCACGCACGCCTGTGGCGCAAACTCAAAGCGCTATTTAAAGCTTGGAGATTTCGACGATTTCAAGTTCGGCAATTGTGTTTTTCTTGTGGTGTTTTCAAAAAACGATCAGTTATGTCTCGTAGAAAACAGCTATCAGCTTTTGATCAAGTATCCGAGTTCGACAGAGGAAGGATAGTGGCCAACCGAGATTGTGGATTTTCTTTCAAGGAAATCGGTAGTCGTGTTGGACGAAACCAAACAACTGTAATGCGGATATGTGACCGTTGGATGCAGGAGGGTACGACAGACCGACGTGGTCGATCACATCCACCTCAGTGCACCACTTCACGTGAGGACATGCAAATTGTGCGCATGGCAGTGATGGATCGCTCAGTCACATCACGAACCATAGAACAGCCAGAGTTTGTAACGCATCATTCAGTGTCTGCGCTTACCATTCGACGCCATTTACAGCAGAGTGGTCGGTCCGCAAGACGTCCATTGCTTAGTCTTCCCTTGACTCAGAACCACAGACGTCTCCGCCGCCAATGGTGCGATGAAAGAAGGATGTGGGCGGCAGAATGGAATGAAGTTCTCTTTACTGACGAGTCACTCATCTGTCTGCAACACCACGATAGTCGGATTCGAGTTTAAAGACACCATGGAGAGAGGATGCTGAAAAGCTGCGTTATGCACCGCCACACTGGTCCTGCACCGGGTATTATGGTATAGGGCGGTGTTGGATATCACTCTCGCACTCCTCTAGTACGCATTGCCGCTACTTTAAACAGCCAGCGCTACATCCCCGAGGTGTTGGAGCCAAATGTCTTTCCTTACCTTCAGGGCTTGGCCGCAGCCATATTTCAACAGAATAATGCGCGACCACACGTGGCACGCATTCTCCAAAGGTTCTTCGTCAATCACCAGATTGAATTGCTTCCCTGGCCGGCTCGCTGTCCGGATCTTTCGCCGATAGAAAACATGTGGTCCATGGTTACTCAACGATTGACCCAGATTACACCCCCAGCTGCCACACCAGATTAACTATGGCAGCGTGTGGAAGCTGCTTGGTCTGCTGTACCCCAAGAACACATCCGAAGTCGCTTTGAATCAATGCCGAGGCGTGTGGCAGCGGTGTTCTCCAACAATGGCGGCTACTCTGGGTACTGATTCTGGCAGGAACCACACTTCACAGAAGTCTATAAATTTAATCATTTAATACTTGGTCAACATGTTATCTACAAAATAAATTTTGTCGTGCTATATCTCGTCTTTTTTGGTGTTGTATTTACGGTGGCCAGCAGTGTATTTCATTTGATATTATTCCTCTAAATGGCAGAACCATTGGATAAAGCAGCTTTTGTTAAATTTGTGACGAAGATTTAACTTAACCTGAATAATCATATGCCAGTTAGACGTCAGCATTCCTTTTACACTGGTTTTAGGATAAATTCAGATATTTAATATTCAACTTTTATTAAAAAATGTAATTACAAATTTAATGCGGTTGAAATTTTTTCCTCTAAATTTAAAAGGTGTTTTGCCATTTAATATTGTGATTCTTTCATATGTATATACATATTTTATTATAATTGTAATTATTTAATAAAAAGTAACTTAAATAGAATTTTTCTTAGCTGACCTAAATTGAAATTGACTTTAAAAAAAATCCATATTACTTGTTTACGAAGAAACCTGAAATGTACGCATGTAATGCTCTTATATTTTGAAATTTATTCGATTTATTATTCCAGGCTTTTGAAAAAAATAGCAAAACTACAATTACTAGAACTAGAATTTCAAAATAGTCTCTAGGTACAACTTTTTAAGATTATAAGGGATGCCATTTCTTTTCCTTTAACAGCATTTCAATAAATTTCTAATTTATTTTTATGCTCGTCACTTTTATTTGTTTTTAAAGATATCCTTTTTATACCTGGCGTATAATTCGCATCCATAAATTTCGATTTTTGTGTTAAAAGCGCACTTTCTAAGTCAGATTTTACGGTAAAGGAAGATAAATTGCTGACATACAGATCCACTGATCTCATAATAAACATAGTTTAAGAAACAGTTCTTTTCTCTTTTTTTTTTCAATTTTCTTTATCCAATAGAAACATTTAAATAAATTTGAATAGGTTTTAATATATAGATAGATTTAAATAGATTTTATTTTTAAGATAAAATTTTAATAGATTTTATAGATTTTAATTTTTTGGGTGTTTTGAATGGAATTTATATTTAAAAAAAGAGGGAAATCACATAAATCCTTCGTAAATTTCACATTTCTTCATTGAAATATTTGATTGCTCGTAATCATCACGCAAAAAGTTTTTCTTTCTGTACCTAAAATGGAGCTTGACGATCACATGCCATTATTTGCTAATTTATTTTTCCGGTCATTTTCCATTGGAAATTTTCTCAGGTAATACGACTGGCGCACGCAGAGAGCAACACAATAAATGAAAGAGGGATAAAAGTGCTAGCTTCACAGCGAGCTTTCAGAAACAAAAATGCCTACCTTTGCGTTTTACTTTACAACAGTTTAATTGGAAAATATTCCACACGTTCGATTCATTCGCCTTCATGGTGACATGTTAAGAAATACAAAAACTTTGTTTTTCAATTCGGTTCATAAACGGGTTTCGAATTTAGGGTAGTCTTTTGAAGAAATACTTTTGCGATGAGTGACTGGCGAGATGAGTCTATAACCAAGGAAACCAGTGTGATGATGGTTCTCGTGCATAATTTTACACACCTTGCTGTGACTAAGATCAGTCTAATTCGTGAAAATTTGGGTGTTTGATTTACGTTCTGATAGAGAGAATAAAGAGTTATCCACTTATCGGAGGTTTGAACCCGGTACCTTCTGATTCGTAAGCGCGTAACTTACCACTAGACAAAAGTGATCAATCCTGTCCGGAGGCTGTTACTGGCTTATATATAGATTTCACCACAGTACTCCCCCACCAGTGAGTCGGTGGATAGGCGAACAATATGGCGAGCGTGGGAGTTGTTACTATTGCGTCAAGTGAGTCTGACGACTTTGCTGCGCCGAGTGGGTCCAGCGACTTTGCTGCGTCGAGAGGGTTCGACGACTTTGCTGCGCCAAGTGAGTCTGGCGACTTTGCTGCGTCGAGAGGGTTTGACGACTTTGCTGCGCCAAGTGATTTTTGACGACTTTGCTTGCTCTTCTTGCAGGTAGATGGCACCATGACACATCAGAAGATTTTGCGTTTTTCTTTTCAGCCGAGGTCACCAATATCGGAGGTTTGAACCCGGTACCTTCCGATTCGTAAGCGCGTAACTTACTACTAGACAAAAGTGATCACTCCTGTCCGGAGACTGTTACTGGCTTATATATAGATTCCACCACACACTTTCTTCTCTGTGGGAGTATTTTCCATGAGTGACGGTCCTCCACTTTATGATCATCTGTAAGAGACATTAGACCAGTTTGAAATTTTTTCCCCACCTCACAAAAGTGTCATACAGTGGACTGCAATTACCATAAAGAGCCATATATTTTTTTCGAAGATTTTTCGGATACGGTAATCTTTACAATGAAAAAACTATGAGGGTTGGAACTTTAACAGTAGCAAAACTGCTGTAAAAACGCTACACAACAAAACCAAAGAATATCCTGTAAACCACATTTGAGCCACATACCTACCTTACCTCTCAGCAAAAAGACTCATCCTTCCTACGTCACGTACATTCGGAGTGACTCGAAGAATTTTTCCTTGTATTAGCTTGCGGTTTAAAGTAAGTGCTGTCAGGATGTTTTCAAAACAAGAACAACGAAGATGGATAAAAATTGAATGTGCCAGAGGTCGTACAGCACGATAGTTTCATCTAGGGGTTCAATAGGAATTCGGGGAATTTGCATTGCCTTACAGAACTGTAGCAAGATGGGTAAAAGCCTTCAATGAATGACGCCAAAATGTTGAAGACATGCATCGGCTAGGTCGTCCTAATATCAGAAGAGTTTAAGTGCATACTGTTGCTGCACTTATGGACAGTGATCGACTCCCGGATCTTTGTCCTTCGGACATAATTTCGTAATAGTTGTTGTTCATAACAATTTCATGGCATTCGCTTCAAAACTGTTCCAGAGATTCTGGCGGCAGTAGACCGGTCCATTCTAACTATCAACAGAACAAGCACTGCTGCAGGTGTTCTGCGACTTCCTCATCGTTGGAAACGGGTTATACACAATGCTGGCGACTATATTGAAGCTCTGTAAGACATGGTGACATGAATCACTTTTGTGTTCCATGTAAAGTTCCAACCCTTGTAAATCCTTTTGTGAGAAAATTTCTTTTTCATATTGCTAGTCATTCCAAAATCAATGACTTCCTGAATCTAAACAATTCAAAGTTAATACGAAGCGTGCCAGGAAACTAAGTATCGTTTTGGAAAAACTCGCCTAAAAAATATTTTTTCAAAACAAAATTTATTTTTATATGAAAGAGCATGAAACTATTTATTTTTACATGAAACTATTTTTCAACATAATTACCACCATTGTTGAGACATTTGTCATACCGGGAAACAAATTTGCGTATACCCTCTTCAAAGAAGAATGCCGCTGGTGAAGAGAGCCATTGCTTTGTAGAAATTCATCACAATGCAATCGTATTTTGAACCGTCTGTTTTCACTAATTTTCTCATTCACTTTTTCAACCAAACCATCTTTGACAATAAAAGTTCACCCACACTCCATGCATCTCCATAAACATTGGTACGCCCATCATTGAATGGTCAAACCCACTTTCTCACCATTCACTCATTCATAAAATTTCACCATAAACCTCTGCAAGTTGACGAATTCCAATTGGCTTAATATTTCTTGCGTTTAAAATACAGATTACAGAACGCACTTCACAGTCGGTGGGATTGGCAATTGTCTTAATATTTTTTACGTTCATTAACACGTTTAAAAACAACAGAATGTGTCTGTAATGGTGTCACTTTTTTACTGACAATCAATCAGAGACACGTGTATACAAGGATTAAAATTCTATACATCGGCTATGGTTGCGGTAGAAGAAAACGATAGTTAGTTTCCGGACACGCATCGTAGTTGTAATTAAAAACTTTATGCTCATAAGGGTCAATTAGTACAGAAAATATTTTATATCCACGTATCTCCTTTATTTCTTAATAATATTTAAAACTTTACGATAGTCCCACGTTTATTGTACAGTTAATTGGAACTTTCACTCAACATATTTAAGGAAAAAATTATGCATTTTCTTCGTATTCTTAAACTTTAAAGACGATGCTATATAAAAAAGACTTATGTTTCATAGCGTCTCTATTTGTATGAAAATTCAAATATTTTTTCTTATCTGAAATTATAATTCTATAGATTTATGTTAAAGACGAAGCCAACTTTAAAAAAATAAATAAATACAAATACAATTAAAAGTAAATACAATTAAAAGTACTGTAAATGATATACTGAGAAAATAAAAATAGAGGGGGGGGGGGAATAAATTTGTAATCATTTTTTAAAAAAATTTTGGTGCTATTAAACAATAAAACGGCCCCTGTGATAGAAAATTATCCGTCACCAAAAGAAAAAGGAGAAACCTTTATAATTCCATTATTAGTGGAACTAAAAGTAGCATCAAAATTCAAGTGCTTTTTTAAAAAAAAACTACAATTTTCTTTAAAAGTTAATAATAAATTCACAGAATAGATACCGTATACTCTCTCTTAATGGTGCAACAGCCCATGAGGGCCAAGGCCTACTGTGTCCATCTCCGTATTCGCGAACTTGGGCGCTGAGGTGCAAGAGCAGATGTTCCGGTCAGATGGTCCATCTGCCGCAAAATGCCCAGTGTTAAGTTACCAAGCAAACTTGGTACTCATTCATAAACCCAGTAAGGGAATGAAAGCCTAAGTCGATCTTGCTCAGCCCTAGGGATAGAACCCCGGGACTGTGATGTAAGGGTGCGATACGCTACCACTCGGGCGCTGGGCTAGGATGTCGTACACACTTCCATTAAATTTATAACATTGATTATTTCGATGAAAAATGTACACATCATCAGAACATCACATCGTCTCCAGCCCCTTGTTGTGTCATTTTTCGACCAGTTAAAAACGCACTATAGCCAAGCTTGTGACAACTTTATGGTCACTCATTCAGAAGAAACTATCACAGGTGAGGGTTTGAGCATCACTTACTTCAAATCAGCTACAGTTGGAAATGCCGTTGAAAGGGTTTAAAGAATATGGGGTTGAGTCTCATAATCCTCTTGTGTTTAGCGAACATGACTATGCTGTTGCAAAAACTACTAAACGTGATGCTGTTGGAGATGAAACGGAGAATAATAGTGCTAATCCTCTGACCCTGGTAGCAGAAAACCAACATATAAACCCTCCAGAAAAACCAGAACTTTTGGCAAATGCTGATTCCGGAGCACCAAAGAAGCTTGTTAGTGTTTTTTTTTATTTCAAACCATTGCCTAAAACAACATATTGTGAGAATAAGCAAAGAAAAAAAAACTGAGCTTTAGCATTCTTACAAGCACACCAATTAAAGAAATGTTAGAACAAAGGGAAAAACAAAAGGAAGAACAGGAAGTTTAAAAAAAACAGAGAAAAGAAGCTCATGAAGCTAAAAAGGGAGTAAAAAAACTTAAACTGTTCCTGTAGGCCTAAGTCTATAAAATCCAGGCCAAACATTCCAGCTGAATCAGCTTCAAAGGACGGTGTTATAAGATGTCCTGCTTGTGAAGAGGAACCCTCCAAAAGAAGAACGGAACCAGTGCTGTGAATGCCAAGAGTGTTGGCATGAGGAATGTTTCAATTATAAAAATGGACTTTCTATTTGTGACTTTTGTTAGGTACATAACTAAACACTTCAACATTACGTTACAATGCATTACGCTTAGTTTGATACTTTGTAAGGTGTAAAAACACAATTATCATTTGTTAAACCATGTAACACATTCAAAAGATAAAATATGTTCAACCTTTTTCAATGTCGCCATCTTGCCCCAGTACTGGGGCAAGATGACAATTTGTTAAGGTTATGAAAAAATAAAATTATTCTTTACTTCTTTTATTTGAAAAATTAAATGGTAATATATATTAATACTACAAAGGACTACTCTAACAGTTCATGTAAAATTAATTTTACTACCCTTAAAAATAAATTAATAAACAACAAAAAATTGTTAACGTCGCGTCATCTTGCCCCGGTCTTCCCTACTGAAAATTATAAAGTAATTTTTAAAATATACACTTTGGTGATGGACAACACAATATTGAAAAAAATTTCTTGTTATAAATCAGATTAATTTTACTTTTTAACAATTTTTCTTTTTTTCTTCATTCTAGTATATAATTATTATAAATGGCATTTTTTTATTTTTAAAATACCATTTTTATTGGTAGGCAAGCGGAATTTTCATTTGAATTTTTTTTTATCTGTAACTGATTGTTTTCAATTCATTCAACAATTGAATTTTTGACTTCCATTAGTCGTTTATGTAATATTTTATTTTTTATTTTGCAGAAGTCTTTAAAATAATATATTTATGACTTTTCAGTGTTCATTTATATAAGTAAATGTTTAAAGGATTCAAAACTAAAACGGCTTAGATCGGAAATCCTAGAATAATTAGTTAAGAAGACTCAGTGTCCAAAAGAAAGAACAAAATATTTTAATTATTTTTATTAACTTATATTCTTTGTATTATTATCTTTTGATTAATGTATCACTTTTGAATATGTGAAACCTAGAAGGTGGAAAAATTTCTATTGGAAAAATGTAGGCAAATAAATTTGGGAATTCGACCCCGTTCTCCTTTTAGTGATGTCAGTGACTCAAGATAATATTAATCAGCAACTTTTTGAAAGCAAATTTTATTTTGTTTTTATCTTACGTATCTAACGCTTTACTGTTCTTCTTAGAGGCAACTAATTTTATTAAGAGCTATTTGTTGTTGATGTCTCGTGTTTTGTTTGTTTTGTAGTTATCGCTCTAATTCTTATCCGATTCTATATTGAAACATTTTTCAATATTATATTTGGTTTTTATTGTTGTTGAAACTATTGAGATTACAGTAGTAATTTTTTTTTCTATTGAAGATTTATCTTAAAAGTGCTGCTTGTAAAATGGAAAGTCATTCAGTTAAAACTATAAACGTTGATGTAATGATGATCTAAATACATGCTTTAACACAGAAAGAGAATGTAGGTACTGGTATCAGAATTAAGCAATTATTACATATTAAAAGTACTAAACACTATGATATTAAAATATCCATCATTGCGAGCTTTGTACAAATTGTCAAAATGTTTATTATACTAAAATGCTCGGTGTGTGACAAACGAACTATAAAACATAAGCTTGAAAATAAGAGAAGATTTTACGATACATCAAATTCGACCTACAGGTTTTGAGATGTAAGAGTTTGTGCTGCAAAAGCTTCTGATAAAAGGCAGAGTATGATGTTCCTGATATTAAATTACGTGTCACGCAAGCATTCTCGAGTATTGGAAATGATTACTATGAAATTAAAAGTTTACCTCCTTTTTTATCGAGGACATGTAGTAAACGTATAAAACTTCTTCACGAAGAATATGGTATTGCTGCAGAGACTTTGCTGAGAGAAGTACACGGTGAAGTACGAAATGCTTACAATACACCTGCTGATGCCCCGGTTGTAGACAGGGGATTCATTTGATTGGTTAACACACAGCCATACTTTGATTAGTATAGCTTGCGTAGTTAATAAATTGTACATGTAACTGATTTCTAAATTATGCTCAAAGTATGTCGTAATTGTTCTGTTGTAAAAAGAGTCCTGGGAGAGTTTAGTGTATAAGATAACGTTTGATTTGTAAAGCATAGAATGGTTTGTGATATCAACCATTCTGGTTTATCGAATTCGATGAAATAGATCCATTGATCCATTGGAAAAGCTTACATTCATAACAATTTTTCATTATTCCATCTTATTGTCTGATGGAGAATGTAGAACTTTCAATTATGTAAATGAAAGTAATGTCTGTGAGGATAACAGCAACATAAAAAACTAAGAGTGCATTAATCATGCCAGCAAAAAGTTGGGCAGTGCTCTACGACATACCATCGAAGAATCAAGAGCCCGAGGCATTTCATTAGGTGGAAAAGGAAAGAAACAACAATAAAAAAATTGACTTTGTATTATCAGGAGGCCATATTAGAAAACAAAGTTAATGTTCCTGACATGTAAAGAGCACTAAATGCTACTTTGCATTGCAGCATTTTGACAAACCAAAACCCTCATCATTCGAAATGTCAACAGGGTGATTCATTGAGTTTTTATCAATCCACAAAAGCAAAAGGGCAAAAACCAGATCTCTCATGAATAGCATGCGGGAATTCCAATAAATTAAAGTTTTTTCCGCATATCTTTTCTATTTATCAACGGTTTGTTTCTAATATACTTTTAGAAGGCAACTGTAGAACTCAAACCGCTCATGAAAGCTTACACAAAATGATTTAGTCAAAATCTCCAAAAGAGACATTTGTGTGCGAATACAGTGTTAAGCATGCCGTAATGGAAGATATTTGTGAATTAGATGAAGGAAATTTACGTAATAACTGAACTCAAAAATTACTGCATATATCTTTATGGAAATATCCCCATGATCTTGGTGTAATGCTTGAATCCCGTAAAAGTAGTTTAGAATTAGACGAAAAAATACCAAATACCAGCATGTACGTAAATTTATTTAAATAAATAGCTATTTTAAGACAAATTTATACTACACTCATGTCCATAAATTAAGGATAATGAAGTTCGGGCAAAGAAAGAGACAGAAGCAAAACAAATTTGACTTATTTGTAAAGTCTATTTATTAAACAAAAGGTAAAGAGCAAAAAAGATGCTATATGTTTGACATAATTAATAAAAATTGCGATTTTTACTCCCTGGAGCAAATTTCAAAAAAGAACCTATTTACAAAAAACAGTATAACATGGTTAATATGATGGTTAATACGGAGTATGCCTCCCGGACGATGCAATACAGGCCTTACAACGCCTACGCATGCTGAGTATCAAATTATCAATCTGATCTTGGGGAATATTACACCACTCATCAAGCAATGCCCTCCGAAGTTCCGGTAGACAGGTGGGAGGGGGTTGACGGGAAGCAATTCGTCGGCCTAGCATATCCCACGCATGCTCTGTTCGATTCAAGTCCGGTGAGTATGCTGGCCAATCCATACGGGTGATATCCTCCGATTGAAGGCATTCGTCTACAATGTTTGCACGGTGAGGACGGGCGTTGTCATCCATAAACAGAAATTCAGCACCCATGCGCCCCAAAACAAACGTACATGTTGTTCAGAATGACATCCCGATAGATGTGGCCTGTCATCGTTACACTCTGAACATGCAGGTCAGTTCTGGAACCAAGAATAATTCCTTCCCAAACGAGCCATCCTGCACCACCGTAACGGTGTCATTTCAATGGTGTTCTCTTGGTGTAACGGGTACCTGGTGCTCTCCATATGAAAGTCCGGTGAGAATCAGACTGCAAACAAACCTGGACTCGTCGGAAAACATCACACAAGACCACTGTTGCGGTTCCACAATGCATGCTCTCTACTCCAGGTTAATCGCAGGCGACAGTGAGTTGCGGTAAGGGGAACACATCTGACAGGCCTACGAGCATATAGACCAATGTGCCCTAAGCGTCTGTACACGGTCTGCTTGAAACTGTCGTACCGGTAGTGAAGAGAGCTGACGAGATAGGTCTGATGCTGTGTTCCGTCTGTTTCTTTTGGCAGTAACTGCCAAATACCGTCCTCATTCGGCGTTGTAACTCGGGGCGACCTGTGCTGTAACATCTACTCACATTACCATCATATTGGAATCGTTGCCAAAGCCTGGAGATGACACTCTGGGCGATTCCAAGTTCTTCGGATACTTCCAGCTGGGTACGTCCATTCCAGTCGTCGATAATTCTACCACGTAAAAAATCATCCAAATGCTTCCTTTGTGCCATAACTATGCGGTTATTGCACTGAAGGGCTTTAAAGCGCTTGTGAACATTTTACTTCTTTGGCCACCATTCCTTATATACCCTCTCTTACACTCTCGTCATTGTGACGTACTATCCGCGCCATCTGGTGGTTTCCTGTAATTTGCATATTCTTCTTCAAGATATGTGTGATAATTCTACAAGTGAAATTTTTATTTTAGAGTTCAATTTCTGTGTGATTCTGAATTATCCTTAATTTATGGACATGAGTGTATATATGTTCTGCACCAAATACTATATGTTATGTACCAAGACAATATAGTTTTAAAAACCACAATTTTTAATTTTTAGCTTTAAAAACTGTGGATATTTTCTGAACCTAAAAATGAACAACATTTTTATTTTCATTGACAAATTAACCCAAAATTATGAAAAGTAAAAATATAAACAAATGGACCATTCCCCTTTTGATACATTTTAAATGGGTAGTTGCTCTTGGGTTTGATGCAAGTAAACCATTACTCGTTTGTCATTATTTGGAAAAAAAACCATGCTACTTTTTGGCCAAGTTTATTCGTCTTCTATTTTTTCAAGCTGCGTGATAAAATTTCTTAATTTGAATTTCCTTTGGGGGTAATGTTTTGAATCATGTTCTTGTATTCTAAAGTGTCTCGTGCAATACAGTTACATAATTTTGCAGTTTATTTTTTGATTATGCATTATAAGATTAAAATTTTTTTATTTTTAAAAACATGTAATTGTGCCACGAATTCAACAATTTGGCAGCAGGAGGTTTGTTGGCAACATGTCAAAATCGAGTGGAAATTGCTTTTAAAACCCATAAAAGGTGCTTCTAGGAGGAAAATTTAATTACTCGATAGGTCAAAAGAACCGTATAATCCTCAAAATGTAAATATTATCGTTGAGCAGAATTTATTATCCTTCCCTATAATAGGCGTTTTATGTTTCGTAAATATTGTTGTATATAATCCGCAAAAGCAAAAAACATAAGCCAGGTTTTCATAAACAACATATGAGAACTGCAATAATAAAATCGTTTGGCACTCAATCTTCCTATTTGTCAACTGTAAATTCAGAACGCTAATGAAAGCTTACACAACATGATTTAGACAAAATGTTTGAAAGAGACATTTGTAATAAAGACTGCGTTAAATATGGCGAAATGGAATCCAGTTTATGAGTTTAACAAAAGGATTGCGTTGAGCATCAAAAATGACTCACAAACCAATAGGTATACAAGTGAAATTTTAGAGAAATGTTTACAAATCAATGTTTTTAGAGAAATGCTGGCATCTTGCTTAAGTGCTTGAATCCCGTAAAAATTGTTTTTAGAATTGCACGAAAAAAACCCAAATAGTAGCACTCAGTAAATTGGTTTAAAAAAAACTGTTTATTAAAAGAGAATTAAATAAAAAAGATGTACTATATAAAAAGAGAATATTTCTGAGGTATTAAATAAAGTAACTTTTCCCTTGTAAATGTGTTCATACACATTTTTCATTTAAACCATTTTATATTAAACTTCACAATTTGATATCCTATTCACGTATGTTTTTCTATTCAAATATAAAATTTTAATATTATGGGAAGTAAAAATTTTAAAATTGCTGTTATTGCAGAAATTTCTTTTTAACGTAGCTAATTTCCTTGATTTTGATTTTGATTCGGTTGCAATGAATTCTTTCCAAAATGATCAGTTATAAGAAACATAAATTTGAATTATATGAAAAGGCAATTACTTCTAAGAAAAATATGTAACTCCTTCTTTAAAGTGGTATTTGAAATTAAAAGAAGCGTCTAATATAATTATTTTTTCAGAATTATCAACTTTAAAATGGTTTTTATCGGTTTGTGTTTCTTTGATACTTTAATGCATTTAAGATGCTACACCTTCCACAATTATTTACGAATCACTTCCATTTTTCCTGCGTTTTATATATAATGCATGTAACAAAATTAAGGATTCATTTTGCTATAAAAAGTGTATTTTTTTTTTTTTTAAATAAATGTAAGACATATTATATGTTTTTCATAGAACAGAATTTTTTTTCCTCCTAAACTAATGTGTCTGTGGAATGGGATCCCCCGAAAACACCTTAGAGTTCTAAGAATTGCATGACTTGAAAAAGTAAGAAAACTTCAGGATTAAAAAAAGCCTTTGTAAAAACTTGCTGTTTTAAATGTTCTAATCCGGTTATAATTATTAGGGAAAAGGATAGAACTCCCTAATATGCTTAAATTATAGAAAGTTAAACAAAGTTATGAGAGAGATAAAATATTATTAAAACAACAGTATCACTCGCACTTAGAAAGCGGAGAAGAGTGAGAGAGGTTGTGTTTTTACTCAGCTTCTCTCTCCCAAATTCAGCCTTTCTCCCTACCGTAACTTTCACAGATCGCTTAAGAGTGCTTTTCTCCGCTGTATGCTTTTATGTCCT